>CAMRHE010000572.1:705000-934136 GCA_947044405.1 Leptodactylus fallax
ATTTGCCTTCTCGCACATACCATTCCCTTGAGGGTGATACGCTGTGGTTCGCAACTTCTTGCAGTCTTGGAACTGACACAGCTCACGGAACAATTGGGATTCAAACGCCGATCCACGGTCGGTGAGGATATGCTCAGGACAACCGTAATGGCGGACAAACTCTGCGTAGAAGGTCTCAGCCGTAGTTCTTGCTGTAAGATCTCTGACAGGCACGATGACAAGGAACTTGGAGTAATGATCCACCATCGTCAGAGCGTAGCTGTAGCCGGAACGTGTGGGACCCAACTTCACATGGTCCAGAGCAACAATTTCACACAGCTTTTGAGTCTTAATTGGATGTAGAGGGGCCTTCTGATCTCTTCGACCTTCCTTGGTGATACTACAGGCGGGACACTCTCGGCACCAACTCTCAATGTCACTCCTCATCCCAACCCAATAGAAGCGACGACGGATGGTAGCTTCGGTCTTTTGTACCCCGAAGTGACCGGATCTGTCATGATACGCCTCAAGTATCATCTGTGCGTCTCTTCTTGGTACGAGGATCTGATGAAGCCTTTCACCTGTGACAGGATCAAGAGTGTTTCTATGTAGAAGGCCTCGTTGGACAAACAGGCGCTTCCTCTGTCGCCAAAGGCGTTTTAATTCCACGTCATGAAGACCTCTCTTTACACGGGTTGGTATTCTTCCTGTAAGCAGGAAATCTGACAATTCTCCTAAAACTCTGCTCTCTTCTTGGAACGTTTTCCACAGAGATGGCTCCTGGAGGGATTCGGCAGCTGTTTTCGCCAGAGATTCTCCTTCTACAGGGACACCAATAGCAACCTGATGGGCAAACTTGTTGTAGAATGGTGGCATCTCCACCTCTTCCCAGATGTCTTCTCGGGGTGGTTCTTCTCCCACAGGCAACCTTGAGAGTGCATCAGCGTTAGCGTTGGACTTGCCACTGCGATACTTGACAGAGAACTTGTAATTCGCGAGTCTTGAGGCCCACCGTTGTTCAAGGGCTTCCAGTCGAGCAGTGTCCAGATGCGCCAACGGATTGTTATCTGTGTACACGGTAAAGGGTGTGGCAGCCAGGTAGTCTTTAAACTTCTCTGTCACGGCCCAGACAAGCGCCAGAAGTTCGAGTTTGAAAGAACTATAGTTCTGGTCGTTCTTCTCCGCGCCTCTCAGACTCCTGCTGGCGTAGGCGATGACTCGCTCTTTGTTGTCTTGAACCTGGGACAACACTGCACCCAAACCTTGGTGACTTGCATCTGTGTACAAGCGGAATGGCTGACTGTAGTCGGGATAGGCTAGAATTGGTGGTTGCGTCAGAAGTGCTTTAAGCGCTTGAAAGGCTTCCTCTTGACGCGCTGTCCAGTCTACCGGAAGCTTTCGGTTGTAGTTTTCTCTGGGACAACCGCGCAACAACTCGTTCAGAGGCTCGGCTACTTGGGCGAAGTGTGGTATGAAACGCCGGTAGTAACCTGCGAATCCAAGGAAGCTTCGGACTTCTTTGACGGTAGTTGGTCTTCGCCAGTTCTGGACTGCAGTGATCTTTTCAGGATCAGGTTGGACGCCTTGTGCGCTCACGACATGCCCAAGGTAGTGAACTTGGGGTTTCAACAGGTAGCACTTGGAGGGCTTCAACTTTAGGCCGTGCTGTATAAGTACCTTGAATACCTCGGACAGGTGACGAAGGTGTTCTTGGTATGTCAGGGAGAATACAATAACATCGTCCAGGTACAGTAGCACACTCTGGAAATTCTCATGGCCGAGGCACCTCTCCATAAGCCGTTGGAGTGTGGCTGGGGCATTACATAGCCCAAATGGCATACTATTGAATTCAAAGAGTCCCATCGGGGTCGTAAACGCAGTCTTTTCACGATCTTCAGGCGCCATAGGGACTTGCCAGTATCCACTGGTTAAGTCCAGGGTCGAGAAACAGGTAGCTGATCCCAAAGCCGTTAGAGATTCCTCAATCCGCGGCAATGGGTATGCGTCTTTGTGCGTGACGTTGTTGAGTTTACGATAGTCCACACAAAATCGTAGGGTTCCGTCTTTCTTCTTGACAAGGACTAGCGGGGCTGCCCAGGGGCTGTTACTCTCCCGGATGACATCAGCATCTCGCATCTCTTGGATCAACTTTTTCACCGGTTGGTACATCGCGGGTGGTATTGGACGGTGACGCTCCTTGATTGGATGGTGGTCGCCAGTCAGAATGCGATGTTGTATGGTCGTGGTCTTACCAAAGTCCAATGGGTGTTTGCTGAATGCCTTTTGGTAACGCTTGGCCACATTGCGAACCCCATTGATGTGCTCTATAGGGGTATTGGCGTCTCCCACGTTCAATTCATCCCACCAGGACTTCGTGGCTCCATTTTGAATGTTCTCAGCAGCTTGGGTGGAACGCTGTGTGGCAGTAGAATCACCAGAGAGAATGTCTTCTGGTGCTAACCGGTGTAGCAGGGCCACAGAGTGGAACTTGTGGAGGTTCACGGGAGCATCGCCCAAGTTGACTAAGCGGACAGGAACACGTCCATTGGAAACTGTGACAAGGCTGCGGGCAGCCATGACAAGTGGTTGGCCATCTACCTGTATAGGTTGTAGCAAGGCCTCATAGTCCTGATTTTCTATGCCCGGACGGGCACGGCACCACACCATAGTTTCTGTTCCAGGCTGTAGGGTTACTGGACGGGTATCTTGGATCCGGACTCGACCAATTTCACCTTGTTTGTTGGCGAACTTGTGCTGGGCATTGAGTACACGAATGGCCCGCTGAATGGTCTGCTGGTCACTGGGAGAAGCTGTAAGGAGAGAGGCATGCAAGGCATCCAACACTTCTGCAAAGCAATGGCGTAAAACATTCATGCCTAATATTACAACTGCAAACCTATCATCCTCTACATCAGTGACAATTACACCCTGTCTAGGCAGTTTCAAGTCCCCAATCTGGATAGTGGGTTCCCAATAACCCTGCTGTGGTATGGGCTGTCCATTGCTGGCACACAGATTTATCCATGTGTCCGGTGTTCTATTCAACACACCTAAGTCCCAATGTTCAAGGAACACCTGCTTGCGCAGGGTTGTTACCTGAGATCCAGTGTCCACCAACGCTGTCAGAGGGACGCCATTCACCCGGATTGTGATGTGTGGGCAGGCTGAGACAAAGCGTGACAATGGCACTGAAGATTCACCTGGGCCCTTCTTCTTTCCTCCCGAGGGGCGGCCCGCTGCCTCGGGGGTGGCCCATTTAACTGAAAACACTGAGGCCTGGTGTGTCCATATCTATTGCAATAGGTACAGTATGGCCTCTCACTCTGCGGAGGTTTCACTGAAGACGGACGTCTGGGTGGCGACTCAGGTGAGATGTTGAGACTTCGCAAAGGATCACTGGACGATGAAGACGGCTGGGTCAGACGATCTAGACGGACGGTGATCTGTTCCATGGCACGGGTCAGATGATCCACTCGGGCCAGAAGGTCATCTCTGGAGTCTGCTGGTGTAGTCTGCGCAGTTTGGGCAGCAGGTGAGGTACCCAGAGGTAGTGACAGGACAACTGGAGCGATGCTTGTTGAGGGTCCAGGTGAGGGAGCACAGATGACTGGGCTCGGCTGGGGCTGCTCCTGTCCCAAGACCTGGATGGCAAGGGCCTTGAAGTCAGCAAACGTGATGCTGGGATGTTGTGCAGCAAGCATTCGCAACTGACTCTGGAGAAATGTGGTACCCGCCCCTTCTATGAAGCGGTCAAGCAAGATTTTATCAGAGTCCACATTTTCACGTGGATCCACTAGCACCACAGCTCTGAACGCCTCTTGGAGGGATAAAGCATAGTCCCGCAGGGTCTCACCAGGTAGTTGTCGTCTGGAAAAGAAGCGCATCTTTACCTCGGAGACAGATCGCACGTCAAAGTTCACCTGGAGTTTGTCCAGAATTTGCCCAGGGGTTCTTTTGTCAGAGGCAGGCCAGGATTTGACCTCCCTATCTGCAGCACCCTCAAGCTGGCCCAGCAGGATCTGTATCTGCTGTTCTGTATTCAGAGGATAGAACTGGAAGAGAGACAGCATCTTCTCACGAAAGTCCCTGAGGGTATGCGCCTCCCCTTTGTAGCGCGGCAGCCATGGTGCGCCAGGGTAAAATGGCATGGAGAATGGTAGGCTGCTCGCCATGGGCACTGCTGGATCACTAGAAACAGATGGCACAATGTCACTTTGCTCAGTCATGTTGTTTGCAGGTATGACTGGAATTAGGTCGCCGTCTCTTTAAGAAACTCAACTGCTTGCTGGCAGGGAATGGAGACTACAACTTGGAATGCTGTCCCTTTAAGAATGCTGTAGCTATTAACAGAGTCACTGTGATGCAGGCTGACGGTGTGCTCCCCCTCTTTAATGGTGGCACTCCCCACGGACACTGTACACGGAAAACACTCGCTGGGGCCGTGGGAGGACTGAAGACAAGGACAGGGAGGCACAGTACTCACTGACAGCAACTGCAGCGTGGACCAGAGATCAGCGGTGCACAGCAGGGACGGTGATGCGGCACTGGAGAGTAAGAAATGGCGCTGGCACGTTCGCCTTTCACTTTCTTGTATGGGTGCGCTGGAGCATTGCGCTCAGCATTCTGGGCTCTCCCAAGATGGCAGCAGATGGGTCTCCTGGCCTCATGGGCAGTGCTAAAAGTCTCCCGCTCTTTTGCAAGGTACAGTTAACCCTTTGTGGGCGTTCTTACACAGCGATGTGGCGCAGCAAACAAGTCCTGGGCGTTTTAACTCTTCCAGGGCTGTAACACACTGAGAGGACAGTCTTTAGGGCTTACTTCAGGGGTATAGGGCTCCCCCTCTTTGTGGCAAGCACTCTCAGGGAATAAACTTGATCTTAGCAAAGTCCACAATAAAGACCGATGCTCTGGAGACAATTTGGCGCACTTTTCGTGGCGACTTTCTCAAAATGGCACACACCCGTATCCTGTTCGTGACGCCAGTTTTTCTTGCGGTGACCAGATGGAAGGTAACGCTGCAGTTGGGATTGCGGGGTGCAAACAGTGCAGACTTGTCACGGTCTCTGGGCACGAGGGCGCAGCGCTGGTGCTGTCCCACGTTACCACCACTGGTACCGGTGATGAGGGGGCTGCACAAATGTTGGTGGTGATTGTTCCCCCGGGGCGCTTCCCCTATACTGTGCCGACTGGTGGTGTTTGGGGCGCCCTGATGTTGTCGGTGCAGAGTCAGACACAGAAACGGTTGTAAAGTTGAACTTTTACTTCCATGGGTGTGGAGGCACAAATGCTTAAACAGTTTCTTCAATACAAAACAACGGGGTACGCCTGGTGACACAGCAAAGTCCTGGGGTGCAGGGTAGACTTGATGAAAGGTGTTCCTAGCCCCTTATACTTCAGTGTTACAGCCCTAAGGTGCGTCTGGGCTCCTATTTGGCTCATAGGAGGATGCCCACCATGATACTAGTACATAATATTCCCCACTCACGTTATGTGGTCCTGATAGCTCAGAGTTTCGGGGTGCAATAGTCAGGGTGGCAGGATATTCCACAGGTCTGGCCTTGGCCCCTGGATCCTGTGATACTGGCTATGGAGCACGTGTTCCAGAATGTTCTCTCCACAGTCTCAGGCTGACAAGATAATGATGCTTGACTTCCTTCAGGGCGATGGCTAGGCAGACAGGGGACAGGATCTTCTGAATAGCTGGAGTATGTCAGCTCTCCAACCTTCCTGGGCCTGTCTAGGACTTGAGATTCCTGCACTAAACTCACTGCTTTCTTCACAGGACATCACACTTCTCTCCTCACCTCCTCCTCCTAACACTCCACACTTCTAACTCCTCACACGCAGGACCTTCCTGCAGGGGTGTTACCATGGGGACCCAGTGATCAGCTGACTCCTCCCCTTTTCCCAGACGATGTCCTCCCATTGGACATTTGGTTACTATTCAATCCTATGGGAGGTGTAATGCATGTGTGAGGCTCACTAGGTGGCGCTGTGTTGTGTGAGACTCAGGACCCCCTGCTATGTCACACAGGCTATGAAGCAACAGGAAATAATACAATGCACAGAGATCACCCTCAGCCCAGCCACAGCCAGCTCTGGGATGCCACATACAGATGAGACAAAAATCAAAATTTTTGGCAAGGCACATCAGCTCTATGTTCACAGATGGAAAAATGAAGCATATCTTGAAAAGAACACTGTCCCTACTGTGAGACATGGAGGAGGCTCTGTTATGTTCTGGGGCTGCTTTGCTGCATCTGGCACAGGGTGTCTTGAATCTGTGCAAGGTACAATGAAATCTCAAGAATATCAAGGGATTCTAGAGAGAAATGTGCTGCCCAGTGTCAGAAAGCTTGGTCTCAGTCGCAGGTCATGGGTCTTGCAACAGGATAATGACCCAAAACACACAGCTAAAAACACCCAAGAATGGCTAAGAGGAAAACATTGGACTATTCTGAAGTGGCCTTCTATGAGCCCTGACCTAAATCCTATTGAGCATCTTTGGAAGGAGCTGAAACATGCCGTCTGGAAAAGGCACCCTTCACACCCGAGACAACTGGAGCAGTTTGCTCATGAGGAGTGGCCAAAATACCTGCTGAGAGGTGCAGAAGTCTCATTGACAGTTACAGGAATCGTTTGATTGCAGTGATTGCCTCAAAAGGTTGTGCAACAAAATATTAAGTTAAGGGAACCCTCATTTCTGTCCAGGCCTGTTTCATGAGTTTTCTTTTTTAAAAAATTCTGTTGAAGCCTGGTTGGAAAGCAATGTCTGACTTTCATTTAGGGACAAGAATCTCTCACATTGAGGAGAGCACCAGTAAAGGTGTGTAGAGATTTTAATTGCCTTTTGCCCTCTACTTAGCATCTACATATCACAAGGCATTATGGGAAAGGAGCTGGGGAGCTCATGCGCCCTCTATTGGATGTAACAAATCCTCAATTTGCTTTTGACTCACTGAGCCTTGAGACAGCAAAAGGGATTTTAGAGATTCTTGTCCCTAACCCACTCATTGCCTCCCACTAAGCCAGCTAATTCACTTTGCTCTGTACTGATGAAGGACAACAATCCGGAAACAGCGCTGTATGCAGATAAGTGAAATTGGCTTGGCTAAAATCCCTTTTGCTGTCTCAAGGCTCAGTGAGTCAAAAGCAAATTGAGGATTTGTTACATCCAATAGAGGGCGCATGAGCTCCCCAGCTCCTTTCCCATAATGCCTTGGGATATGACTTTCATTTGTTTATTTTCATAGAATTTTTTATATATTGTTACTTTTGTCAGATTCAAGTTATTTCTGTGACCATTGTGGGTTTTTCTTTCATTAAACGAGGGGAACCAACAATTTTGTCCACGTGTGTATTGAAAGAAATTGAAATGTCTAAATTTCACCTCTATAAATACGTAATTGTAATTCCAATGAAATGCTGAAAATGCTGTTTTGAATTAATGCAGCTTTGAGAATGGGGTAACTTATGGGGTGTTTCTATTTTACAGAGGCAATTTATATCCACATGTTTGGTTTAATTATGTTATACAACTTATACAAATTGTACAAGTTATACAAGTTGATAAAAAACTCATTTACTACTTTTCGGCATGAATACGTCAGCTTTCCATACTCTGTAAAGGATGGTCTCAGGAGACCTGGCAAGCACTAAAAGGTATAAAAAGTCTGGTCAGGCCCAGGTACTGAGCCTCACAATGAATATGCAGGCTCTCTGTAAGGCATGCCAGTTTATTTTATACTAAGATTTTTACCTTGGCTCACCTCAAATATTGCTTTATCAGTGAGGTGTCTCTTACTCAGATGGTGGGTACTGACAATGTTTGATGTGTCCTAGGGTACATGTATTATTTGAGAATGGAATGGGCATGTTATTTCATTTCCTGCACATGAAATTTTGTATATTTATAAGAATTTCATCAGAATTAGGGAATATAATAGATCCTTTATAGCTACAGATTGTTTCCCTTAAAATAATATTTTGCTGATTGTTTAATGATTCCTTTTACTAATGTAATTACTAGTTTTTATATGTTTTAATTTGAATTGGTGAATATTCACAATGGCTTTTAATAAATAATTTAATTTTAGTGGACAATCTATATGCTGGGCCTACATACTGATCGTTTGTTTTCTGATTGTATCCCTAGGGCTATGTACAGACATTTTGTGGCAATAATTTTAGATCTACATAAGTAGTACAAGGTTATTTAGTATATTGATCTGCATTCAATTTTGTGGACTACAGCTGCCAATAGTACTAGAGGAAGAGTCCCTATGTAGCCTAAACCAAAAAGTTATGTGTTAATGATCTCTAGAAGCATACAATATATTAAAAAAAATCTGTTTTAGTACAATATTAGAAAATAAATCAGAATTTGCTTTAAGAGTCTTTGGTTTTATTGGTAATTTGTCAAACCCAAATGTAATCCTCTAATACACAAAATCACTTTGTTTCAAACATGTTGAATTAAATAAATAACAAGATTCATTGTGTGCGTGTGGGGGGGGGGATGGGTCCTCTGTTCAGGAGCCTCATCTTATAGCCAGAGAGGAGAGCAGCTACAGAGAAAATCTCTAGATATGGAAGACTCAACACCTCAGTACGTTACATAGTCTGACATTTAGATTCTTCTCTGAAGGGCCTGCAGGGTATTAAATCCTTACTGCCAGGTAAACCCACAGATTAAAGCTGATCACAGTGGGTCCAAACAGTAGGACACCCTATATCAGCTTATTAATATTTTTATTATTATTTTTATTTGCTTGCTACAAATTATTTCGTTTTTTCTGAAAGCTCAGAACATGAACAATATCTCCACTGTCCATCTTACTGGATTTCCAGGTCTTCACAACCTCAAGTATCTTCTCTTCTCCTTCCTGCTCATCATGTTCTGTCTGATCATGGTTGGAAACCTTCTGATCATTGTGTTAATTTATCTGAGTAGAAATCTCCATTCTCCCATGTACTTTTTCCTCACACAGCTCTCACTTACTGACATCTTAGTGGCCACGGACATCATTCCCAATATGCTTGGTCTTGTGCTTCATGAAGGGGCCACCATGTCACTCATTGCATGTTTCATTCAGTTTTATGTCTTTGGAGCCTTAGAATGTGCTGAGTGTCTTCTCCTGACAGTGATGTCTTATTTCCGCTATATGGCTATTTGCAACCCCCTTCGCTACAACAATATTATAGATGTGTCGTTTTGCAAGAAATCTTTTTTTTTTTAACATGGTTTGGTAGTTGCTTTATTAATCTGGTCCAAGAAATCGGTATATGTACCTGCAGTTCTGTAGAGATAATGTCATTGACCATTTCTTTTGTGATTTCACACCTATGTTAAAGCTTTCCTGCTCAGATACATTCACACTCCAGGTCCAGACTTTTATAATAGGGTTTAGCGCAACTGTTTTTCCATTTATCATAATTGTGATATAATATGTGTGTATCATGGTCACAATCCTAAAAATCCAGTCGGATAGTGGGAGACAGAAAGCCTTCTTCACCTGCAGCTCACACTTGTCTGTGGTCTCCATATTTTATGGAACATTGATATCAGTTTATGTGGCTCCAACAAAAGGACAATTGCTAAATTTGGATAAAACCTTATCTGTGCTCTACACGGTGGTGACTCCATTGCTTAACAGTGTCAGGACTTGAACCCAGGGACTCTGGTGTCCCCGGCTGTAGCGCTTCCAACTGAGCTATCCAGCCTCCTGATCAGCTCCTGTGCTGATCTAAAGCCTAGTTCCCAGTGTCTCTAGTTTCAGTTCCCGCCTCTCTGATTTTCTCCACCCTGTTCTTTGATTGAACTTCCTATTTAAACCCAGCCTTGCACGTCCTACTTTGTGAGATTATTGTGTTCTTAGCCTGTTACCAAGCTAGCCTCTCCTGCTCTGCTGCTAAAACTGACATTCATCTTGTGCATCAACCCCTGGCTTCCTCCTGACTACGGTATTGCCCTCTCCTCTAAAACTGACGTCCATCTTGTGCATCGACCACTGGCTTCCTATGACTATGTTATCAGCCTAGCAATTATCCCAAGTAAGTTGCACTAAAATACTCTGAACCAGAACCAGACCATTACATACAGCATGATGAACAGAGATTTCAAAGAAGCCTATAAAAATCTAAAAAACATAATTTGATTGATGTGACATCAAAAAACTATTATTGATCTCAAGTTATTATAACAGATTATTTTTATATATTAATGATAATTGTTACCTGAACTGACAAAATAGAAGAATCCAATGATTCACGAGCATTTTATTCTCTCAAATAAATCAAGATAGAATAACTTTATCTTGAATTTAATGGTATTGTTAATGTAGAAAATAGAGATGAGTAAACCAGTTCACCAGTTTGGACATTCACAGTGAACTCAGATATTTGTGGAGTTTGGGTAATGTACAGTAGATATTTTCCTCATTTACCTCTAAAATAAAGTATAAGTTTAACCTCTGTTATCTATCTTTATGCTCGCTGTATGCTGTAATTAAAGTTGTGCTATACAATGGAAAATGAAAATGGGGCCCCATCTTTAATCAGCACGTATGCTCTGCGTGACCACGCAACCCCAGGTATCTGAGCACGTGTGATTGCAAATGAATAGCATGTATTGGTCACTTGTATTAGCCAGTTCATCGTGGCTATAGTGATTGGCTATACGGATGGAAGGGAATCTATGTGACGTCATAACCGGTGTTATTTAGGAGCTAATATTATGTTCTATACTCCTGAGGATGCTTAGTTTACAGGTAAAACATTTTGGAGGAGTTCCATTTTAATATAGCAATGTGTCTCAGTAACATCACAACCCGAGGCAGTAATGCAGACTAGCCGTGGCGTACGCTGCTGATGCCATATTAGTTAGACTCTCAATCATTTATAGGAATCCTTTATTTACTTCTATAGGTAATAGTTATAGGAATCCTGTTTAGAGATCCTTTATAGATTGGTATGTGCACTAGCAGACTTTTTTTCTCCTGTGGGGCTGTTATAAGTTTATGAAAACCAGATAAACTCAAACTTTGAAAAAAGCATTTCTGGTGCATTTAAGCCAAAATCCCTTTTTTTTTTTTTTTCAGAATACCCATACCCACAAGTCTTGCAGGTTGAAAAATATTAGCTCAAACTGTAAGATGTTTACCGCAGTGTCTAGTTGTAACCAAACTTGTAAATTTGGTCTGTGTAACTAGGCTGTTACAATATATTATATTCATGAGGTTTTTCATCACAGTTGTCCCTAAAACTTTTTTCTTACATAGGTTTATTAAAGACTTTTTTTGGCTTATATAAAAAAAAAATGTTTAGTACATATTAATATTATATAAATATGTTATAGGACAATATTTGATATCTTATGTGTTACCTGGAGTTAAACATTGAAAATGTCTGAAAGAAATGAGGAGCATATCAATAAAGAAAAATTACTCTGTAGTGTATGTCACTTAGAAATTGTAGGAGGTTGGGGAGAATTTTTGTATGATTTTTAATTTCTAAATAAGAGGAATTTGAAAAAAAGAAAATGTTAAAATGCATATTGTCCAAAAATATTAAATCATTCAGTTAGTAGAACTTGAATTTAAATGATGTTACAAATGATGCTAAAACATAATTGGGCACAATAACAAAGCAAAAAAATAACTCATTTAATTTCTACTGGGAAAATACAAAACAATGTCCCTAAAGGATGATATCAGGAGACTTGGCAAGACTAAAAAGGTATAAAAAGTCTTGTCAGGTCCTTGTACGGAGCCTCACACTGAATATGCAGGATCTCTGTGTCGCATGTCAGTTTAATTTAGATTGAGATTTTACCTTGGTTCACATCACATATTACTTTACCATTGACAATATAACTCTGCTGTGCTGGAGCCTCTGGCTGTGATGGTGGGTAATGAAGTTATTTGATATTTACTGCACATGACATTTTATTATAGTTATAACAATTTCATCAGTATTAGGGAATGTAATAAATCCTTTATATCTACTTTTTCTTGTAGATATTTTTTAAATTTTTGTTTCCCTTAAAATAATATTTTACAGATTGTTTTAGCGATTCCTTTTACAATTGTAATGACTATTTCTTATCAGTTCACAATGGCCTCATCTTTAGGTTCATCGTCATTCAAATGTACACATCATTTTTTTGGAAAGATATTTCTGTACCAAATTTTAACAAATTTAATTCTGCTTTAATTTTATTAGACAATCTACACACAGACAATTTGTTTTCCAATTTTAAGGTTAGGGCTGTATGGAGATTTTCTCTATCCCTGAATGATTTTAGATCTACAGAAGCAGTCCCATGTCATACACTATACTGAGCTGTATTCGGTTTGTGGGCTACAGCAAAAGAGTCTGTACTGTATGTAGCCTAGGCCAAAACGTTGCGTGACATGTTCATTTGTATTTATGTATGTATCTTCTTTTTTTTGATACAGTAAAAGAAAATTCAATCAGAATTTGCTTCAGAGTCTTAGGTTTTATTGTTAATTTGCCAAATCCAACTGTAATCTGAGAAGACCCAAAATCACTTTGTTTTACACATGTCCAATGAATGAAATAATAAATAGGTCATTGTGGGTTGTCCTATGTTCAGAAGCCTCATCTTATAGCCAGAGAGGAGAGCAGCAACGACTTCTCTTGATCTCAAAGACTCACCTTAGTACATTAAACAGTCTGACATTTTGCTTCTTCTTTGGTGGACCTGCAGGGTATTAAACCCTTCTTGTCAGGTAAATCACAGAGGGCCCAAACAGAGGGAAAGGTTATTTCCATTTTTATTATTTGCTCTGAGTTTTTGTCATTCTAGAAATTAGTTAATCTGAAGGTTCAGAACATGCACAATATCTCCACTGTCTATCTTATTGGATTTCCAGGTCTCCGGGACCTCAAGTATCTTCTCTTCTCCTTCCTGCTCATCATGTTCTGTCTGATCATGGTTGGAAACCTTCTGATCATTGTGTTAATTTATCTGAGTAGAAATCTCCATTCACCCATGTACTTTTTCCTCACACAGCTCTCACTTACTGACATCTTAGTGGCCACGGACATCATTCCCAATATGCTTAGTCTTGTGCTTCATGAAGGGGCCACCATGTCATTCACTGCCTGTTTAGTTCAGTTTTATGTCTTTGGAGCCTTAGAATGTGCTGAGTGTCTTCTCCTGACAGTGATGTCTTATGATCGCTATATGGCTATCTGCAAACCCCTTCACTACAACAATATTATGAATGCATCATTTTGTCTGAAATCTGTTGTTTTAACATGGGTTGCCACTTGCTTTATGAGTTTGGTCCAGGAAATCGGTATATGCAGTTTGCAGTTCTGTGGAGATAATGTCATTGACCACTTCTTTTGTGATTGCACACCTATTGTGAAGCTTTCCTGCTCAGATACATTCATATTCCAGGTCCAGACCTTGATCGTAGGGTTTTGCATAATTGCTTGCCCATTTATGGTCATTGTGATGTCATATGTCTGTATCATTGTCACAATCCTGCAAATTAAATCGGAGCACGGAAGACAGAAAGCCTTCTTCACCTGCAGCTCACACTTGTCTGTGGTCTTCATATTTTATGGAACATTGATATTAGTTTATGTGGTGCCAACAAGAGGACAATTATTAATACTGAGTAAGATCCTATCTGTGTTCTATACGGTGGTGACCCCATTGCTTAACCCAGTGATTTATAGCTTGAGGAACAGAGACTTCAAAGTAGCCTTTAAAAATCTGACTGATCTGAAATCATAAAAGTGTTATTGATCCCAGGTTGTTTTAACTAATTTTTATTAATACTTAAAAATAACTTGTTACCAGGACTGACAATACAGGAACTAATGATCCATGAGCACTTTAGTCTGAAATAAATCAAGGTAAAAGATTAATTGCATTGTTAAAGAAGCAAATGGAGATGCATTGTGAGTCGTGGGGATGAATGAATCTGTTCATCAGGTCAGGGAACTCAGGAATCCAGATATTTGTGGAGTCTGGTGAATGTAGATATTTTCCCCATTTAACTTTAAAAGCTTATAGGGTTAAATATTATAAAACCTAGAACTGTCATATGAATGATGGGATTCTCAACACCAAAATTGCAGTTCTGTATTACAACACCAATTCCAAAAAAGTTGGGAAGCTGTTTAAAATGCAAAGAATGCAATCATTTGGAAATCTCACTTAGCCATATTTTCTTCACAATATGAAACATATCAGAAGGGGAAAGTTACACAATAGAACATACATCACAATTTAGAACAGGGGTAGGCAACCTTTTTTGTTCGGCGTGCCGATTTTAATAAAAAAATCAAAGATGAGGTACTCGGAGTGCCGGTCAATAATTGTAAGTCTAACGACCCCTAAACTAAAGTCATATACCACAAACCATAACACAGAAGTGCTGCCACCAGATGCTTTAGGACACATGCGTTTACTGCTATTTCCTGGGACGCTCCTGTACTTTCTGATTAGAAGCAATGAAAGTCCATGTGCAGCCCCCAATTAGTGGTAAATGTAAGTGTCCAGGAGCACCGTATGGCGGCACCTTATGGTGAAATCACACTATGTATCTGGATGCAGCTATATTCTTAGGCCACTGGAACTTTTAATTCGATGTAAAACTGGTGCATTTTTGCACAAAAAAAAAACAAAGCCTGAGTTTTCTGTGCAAAAACACATCCTTAATATAGAAAACACACCGTTATACAGAATAATGTCCCATAGTGGTCCCTGCACACGGTATTATGTCCCATAGCGGCCACTGCACACGGTATTTGTCCCATAGCGCCCTCTGGACACGGCATTTGTCCCATAGCTGTCTCTGGACGCAGTATTTGTCCCATAGCTGTCTCTGGACACAGTATTTGTCCCATAGCGGTCCCTGCACATGATATTATGTCCCATAGCAGCCTCTGCACACAGTATTTGTCCCATAGCTGTCCCTGCACACAGTATTTGTCCCATAGCGGCCCCTGCACACAGCGATATGTCCCATAGCGGCGCCAGCACACGGTATTATGTCCCATAGCGGCCCCTGCACACAGTATTTGTCCCATAGTGGCCCCTGGACACGGTATATGTCCCATAGCGGCCCCTGCACACGGTATTATGCTCCATAGTGGCCCCTGCACACGGTATACAGTATGTCCCATAGTGGCCCCTGCACACGGTGTTATGCTCTATAGTGGCCCCTGCACACGGTATTATGCTCTATAGTGGCCCCTGCACACAGTATTATGTCCCATAGCGGCCTCTGCACATGGTATTTGTCCCATAGCGGCCCCTGCACACAGCAATATGTCCCACAGCAGCCCCTACACACGGTATATGTCCCATAGTGGCCCCTGCACATGGTATTATGCTCCATAGTGTCCCCTGCACACGGTATTAGGCTCTATAGTGGCCCCTGCACACGGTATTATGTCCCATAGTGGCCCCAGCACACTGTGTTATCCTCCATAGTAGCCCCTGCACACTGTATAATATTCTAACTTTTATAATATTCCAATTTGTGCCACTCACTAGATATTATTATACTGTGGGTTCTCTTCAGACCACAGAGTATAATAAGTGGAGGGCAAAGAGAGGTGATGAAACATAAAAAACAATGTTACTATTCCACGCTCCACAGCTGCTCTGTATCTTCGGGCGCTTCTGCTTGTAGTCAGCGACCGCTCAAGTTTCAGGGGTCACGTCGCGTCATTATGCATAATGACATCAGACGCAGACGTAACACCTGAGGCCCTGTCAGCTGACTTCAGGCAGAAGCGCCCGAAGAGTACACAGCGGCTGCGGAGCGTGGAATAGTGAGTAACATTGTTTTTTATGTTTGATCATCTCCCCGGGGGGCTCCGCTTATTATACTTGGGGGTCTGAAGAAACCCCACAGTATAATAGCAGTTCCGTTTTGGCCGTGTTTGGTCCGATCGAAACTGCTGGGTGAGGAGTCCGCTGCCGTGCCAGGGAAATAAGCCAAGAGTGGCACGTGTGCCAGAGGTTGCCGACCCCTGACGTAGAAGGTGAAAGTTTAAATTTCATTTAAAAAAAATAATTCATTTAGAATTGATGGTAGTAACACATCTCAAAAAAGTTGGTACATATCCATGTCTCCCATTGTGCAGCATCCTCTCTTCTTTTTACAACAGTCTGCAAGTGTTTGGGAAGTGAGCAATCCTATTGCAAGAGTTCTTGTAGATGAATTTTGCCCCATTCTTGTCTGTTGTAGATTTCTAACTGCTCAACAGTCCTGGACCATCATTGCCTTCTTGTTTTCTTGCATTTTTGTTTACATTCCAAAGTGCCCCAACTTTATTATAAATGGGGTTGTATTTCTAGAGATATAACTAGTTGAAAACTCCATCAGGATGGGAGTAGCGGCATTTAAGTCTGCCAATCCCAAGTGTTTTTTAAACTAGTGATTCCTCCAGAAAATGTTACAGGTAGAACTATGAAGTCTTGAAGTCATATGGATAAATAAAAGCTGAGAATCTCATCTGCAGAGGACCCCAGAAGTGCTGTCTACTGTTTAAAAATTCCCGAGATACAACTGTTTGATTTCTGCTCTCAATAGGAAGCAAGGGATAATAAAGAAGCCCAGGATTTCACTGAAAAGAGCCAAAGTTTGATAATAAAGAATATTACAAAGTTTAATAATCACACAAATTAAGTTGTTCAAAAGATGTCATGCATTAATAAAATAAGAAGTCAATCAGGGAAAGCCAAATATACATATATTCGATATTGACATGTCCATAACACTTTGTATTGTACATTAAAACTAGGCCATTATCTCTGGTGATTGATGAATAATGTGAAGAAAATTCTGCATAAATAAATACATATAATAAAAAAACAAAAAATAGGAAAGACCACTGTGCATGGTGATGTTCATGAATTAATCCCATATGGTGGGCCCAGCGATATATAATGTAGGCCACTAGTGGACGGGTTGTCCTTCCGGTTTTCAGTACATTTTCAAAATCAATTTATAAAATAATCCACCCCTATTCATCCTCAAACTAAAGGGGTTATACTAGTAATTGTTGGTTCGCTTGTCTTGTTTGTTTAATTCCATCCCCTTTATCTTGATAAAGTGATTGAATGATGTCCAGTTATGATATGAATGTAATAGCCTTGTCCTTTTTTATCACTATCATTATCTGCTCAGGTTGTCGTTTTCATGTCCTCTTGACTGGATTCATCCAGTCAGTATATGCAGTGTGGTTTGATTAGACATTGGGTATTGCCGAAGGTGATGTAAAACTGCTTATCGGTGACCCAATGAAAAGGCTATCAGAGGCTACTTTTGGGTAGTGTACTTCTTTGTGAAAGATCATTGAGCACAGTAGATGTATGTCTAGTAGTTAAAGACATTTGGCCCATTTGGAGGACTTTAAAAGGGATGTATTATTGGACTGAGAGAAGCAGGTTGGTCATTTCAATGAATTTCCTACCATCTACGCTGTCCTGACCTAGCTGTTAGAAGTTGTTTGTACCAGTGGTTGCATAAACGACAAACAGGCTCCAGATGAGCCGTTGTAGTTAAAGAGGTTGTCCTGGCAATTTTTTTTATTTTAAATATGCCGGGAGAGGGGAAAAAAAAAAAATCATACTCGCCTGTCCCTAATGCTCCGGTGTCCTCCCAGCCCTTCTGCTCTGGCGTCTTCTCACAGATCTCTTCCTGAGTTCTGCTGATCAGCTTCAGCGGTCACGTGGAAAGGTGAGTATGAATTTTTATTTTTTCACTGCCCCAGCTGATTTAAAAATTTCAAGTTTCTCATCTTACGGTGTATATATATATATATATATATATATATATATATATATATATATATATATATATATATATATATATCTCAAAAAAATGTCCTTTTATTGGAAAAGCCGTACACCACGTATCGGTTCTCACAGGAACCTTTCTCAAGTGCAGAGAACCGATACGTGGTGTACTGCTTTTCCAATAAAAGGACATTTTCCATCTACACAAGTTTCTGGCAGATTGGATTGTTTTTTTATATATATATGTGTGTATATACTGTATATATATTAGAGATGAGCGAATTTTTCAAAAATTGGATTCGGTCGATTCGCCAAATTTTCCGTAATGACTCGATCCGAATTAATTTGCAGAGAATCGTACTAACCCCTTCCCGACATCCGCCCTAATAGTACGGTGCTGCCGGAAGGACTTCCCGCAAACCATGGCGGAAACTGTGTGCTCTCCATGCTTTGTAGGTGTCAACCATATCTAACTACTGACACTGTCCTCTAACACCCCCGGTTGGAGCTAAGCTCTGATCGTGGGTGTTAACCCCTGAGATGCCACAGTCAAACATGACCACGGCATCTCAGGGGTTTTATTATATATCGGGGTCCCGATTGGCCGCCTTGTGACGTTTTTTTTTTTTTTTTGGGGGGGGGGACGCTGCTCCTATTCAGCAGCCCAGGGTCTGACCAGTGACACCCCAGGTCTGCCCAATCACTGTCTCTCCGCATACCTGGTTGATCCTGCCTTGAATGGAGACTGTCAGTCTATGCGTCTGCACGAGCTGACAGCACCCTATACACAGCAATACATGTGTATTGCAGCATATACCTATGGGGACAAAAAGAAAAAAATGTAAAAAAAGTGTTTAAACCCTCCCCTCCTGCTACAGCTGGTGCTATGTCTATTATACTCTGGGGTCTGAGGAGACCGCAGAGTATAATAAGAGGCCCAGGGGAAGTGATTAAAAATAACAAACACTTATACTCACCTTACCTCACCTCTTCTGGGTATCCGGCAGTCTGCAGCATCCTCCTCGCTCCTCTTCTTCCTTGCGACTGAGGTCCTTCTCCCCAAATGTCACTGCTGGGACCTGTGATTGGGCCTCAGTGGTCACATGGGATGCGATGACGCCATTATGCCGGCTCACTCCATGTGACTGCTGGGGCCCAATCACAGTCCCCATCAGTGAGGCTTGGGTAGCAGGAACTCAGTCACCGGCCCGAAGAGCTGAAAGCTGATCCAAAGACAGGTGAGCATCAGTAATTTTTTATTTTTAATCACCTCGCCTGGCCTGACATCTAATGAAAAGGGGTCCAGCAATCACCAGGACCCTCTCCATTAGCAGTATGTATAGCGGCCGGGGAACCAGGCTTTCCCCACCGCTATCATGGGGCTCGGGTACGCCGTGTGTTGACGCCGGCCCTGTCGGCACCCCCACAATCTCACCGGGGTGGACATGTAGCATGGCGGAACCCCTTGGATGCTGTGGTCATGTGTGACTGTGGCATCCAAGGGGTTAAAACCCCTGATCAGAGCTGTGCGATTTGTTACCACGAAGTATGAGGAAATCCGGATATTTCCTGAAATATTTCCTGAGTTTGTCAGCTTCGATTCACTCATCTCTAATATATATATAGATAGATATATATATATATATATATATATATATATATATAATATATACAGTATGTATATCTGAAATTTTCTATGTCATATACAGATCTACATTGCGGTTGATTGAAATGATCTGCATACAACCAAATTCCTGAAGTGTTACAGATTTCAGCAAAATCAAAGTATTTAGAAAGGAGAAAAGAAGAATTGCATGACACCACAAGTATCGTCCTATAATGCCTTGCATGGCATGGAATCTTGAGAGGGTATATACTGTAGGTCTGTGTTCATTGATGACTCATTGATTCCCAAACAGGAAGAGAGGAGTATCCAATTTTTGGAGACAAGAGCATTTTAGGGAGAGAGATAAGGAAAACAATACAGAATGATACAGATACACATATAGACTCTTTAAGTCAGTCTTTTATTGCATAAACCTGCTACAGTAAATGTCATTTTTTTGTTGCCAAATGCCAAAAACAAGTTAAGCTGTATACCGTACCTCTATAATTTACTGTTTCTTTGCATAAATCTGCCTAAGTAAAAGTGCATTGTTGCAGATTGAAACAGCCATGCCATGTCATTTGCTACTGTCAATAACTAGGTATTCAGCAAATATTAGTAGCAGAAGGCCACCTACTTTCAAGTAGGCAATGACATAAAATTATGGAGGAAGTAGATAAGATTTTGGAGGACTTTTCACATCCTCATAGATGTGCGGTATTATATGCTGCTAGAAAGCCAACAGTGCACTGAATTCAGCTTTCCTGGTATGTGCCCCAGTGCTGGAGATATCAGTGCCATTAGTCTTGACACCAATATCTCCACACTGTCAAAAAGGTGGGCCTTACAGCTTAGTATCATCGCTGGGCTGTGAGGAACGCCCCTCCCCTGACACTGCATCCTATTCGAACTTTGATTTTAGTTCAAGAAGTATTGTACTGCATGTATCCCTACCTTATGCGCTATACTGGTGTATAGAGATTCTACGTCTAAAGTGACCAACAGTAGATTAGTTGGTACACACAATTCCTGGAGTATCTGCCATAACTGCATTGAGTCTCTCAGGTAGGAGGTAAGTTGAGATACCATTGGTTGCAGGAAGTAATCTAACTATTCTCACACAATCCTCCTATACCAGCCACAATTGAGCATCCTTATGGAGAAGATAAATGTTGGAATAATAGGTTTATCAACAGTCATGAATTTTGTTTCTTTTTTTGGTAATAATTCCATATCTTAAAGCAGTAAGTAGCAGCCTATAAAGTTTTTTTTTCTTGGATAAAACAGTAACTTCTGATAGCAAACTGTATTTCCAAGTTATCTTTTAGCCTCTTTGAGATTTAGGTCGATTCGTCAAAGTACAACATTGCCTCCCTTATCTGCCTCTTTTATAAGGAATTCTGGATTATTCTTAAGGGAGACATGTGGTGATTCTGCTGAAATATGGCTGTAACTCAAAGTTGTATTTTGGTCTCTGGGTATAGGGTCTCCCTTCTTGCTTGCACTCATTCATAATGTGCACAGCCTACTCATAGGTATATTGGCAGTAGTGGCCAGGCTGGAACAATAGGGCTTTGTATCCATCACAGCAGGGCTCCATTGTATTCCTATACAGCCTGAGTGATGAAACAAACATGCATTGTCCAGCTGCACTGGTTGACCAGATATGGCTGAAAACATTGTATCATGTCACTTGGTCTTATCTACATACAAAGGGTCTGGACTTGAGTGGATTATTCTATGAGACCTGCTGCCGCCGGTGACCTCATTCTGGGAGGTGGCATAAAGGGTATAAAAGATGAGGTAAGAGTCAGTGGGAGGAGATTATGCTATGGAGATTATGCTATGGAGATTATGCTATGGAGATTATGCTATGGAGATTATGCTATGGAGATTATGCTATGGAGATTATGCTATGGAGATTATGCTATGGAGATTATGCTATGGAGATTATGCTATGGAGATTATGCTATGGAGATTATGCTATGGAGATTATGCTATGGAGATTATGCTATGGAGATTATGCTATGGAGATTATGCTATGGAGATGATGCTATGGAGATGATGCTATGGAGATGATGCTATGGAGATGATGCTATGGAGTTGAGACAGACCATCACAGAATACAGAGTTGTTACAGACAGACCATGAGGAGATTTTTGTGATGAGACTATTGGACTAATGCTGAGAGACTGTAATGCCACATGCCAAGAAGCCTCCACTGGTGATCTCACACATACCATGCCATGTGTGAGTGTTGGACTACAGAACCACATCAACGACATGTGTGGTAAAGTAACTATTTCACCTTTAATCCCTTTTATTTTATTTGTACTGTATCTTGTAACTAGTAACTGTTAATGCTTGCATATATCTGTTCTGAACTGTTTATGTTAGATGTTAATATCGACCCATTTAGGGGTTAATAAATATATAAAATTTAGAAGGCTTGTCTTGTATTTATCTGTGAACCCGGCACTCACTGGCGGTGAGTGTGGTTTTTATGTGAAAGAAGACTCAGGTGTGAGCCAAAGCGGTGTTGGCGCACTGAGGATCTTTCACATTGGTGGCAGCGTAGTGGGATCTTAGGATAAACGGCGTGTGTTGGTGACCTTTATCACTCACATGCTGGGGATTATGGTAATCCTATAAGACAAGCTCGGTATTAAAGCAAGCATTAAGATACAGTGAAAGTTTGATACAGTGCTGTTCCCCTCCCTTATTCTTTGTATTCTATCCTATCTTTTATTTGGCAAATACCAGTGGATGGCTAGTGGGCTCAGAAGCAGAGCTCCAGAATTGCTGAACCAGGCTTTTTGAGATCCTGAGCGTATGGCTGAAATGGAGGCAGCCACAGCTATGCAGAGTCCTGATTTTGGGACTAGGCCAGGAAGTGCAGCAAGCAGCCCGGTCCCAAGGATTACTTCACCAGGAAAGACCATTAACCCCAGCCTTGTGGGGGGAATGGTTTCATACTGGCAAACGGCCCTGCAGCAAGTAGGCACCAGTGACCCTAACACATACCTGCAGGTGTTGTGCCGTTTTCTGGAAGCTGTAAAACAAGAACAAGAACGGCAGGAAGTAGAACGGCAGGCAGAGAGAGAGAGGAAGGCAGCAGAACGGCAGGCAGAGAGAGAGAGGAAAGCTGCAGAATGGCAGGCAGATCGTGAAGCTGCAGAACGAGAGCGGCAGTATCAGCTTGAGCTCAAAAGAATGGAGCTCTCCCAGCGGGCACAAACTGCCCATGCGCAAACTCCAACAACCCTGCAGAGACCCTCAAGTTGGAAGGAGAAGCCAGGCCAGAGTTCACCACAGCCATCTGTCGTCAGGTCGGGTGAGACAAACTATGCCCCGGGTGGTCCCTCCCCTGTCCCAAGAACTCTGGGCACCCTAGTGACCTTCCCCAAACCCCAAGGGGAGGTGCAGCGGGGCCATGCCTGTAACCAGACAGGACATTTCAAGGAGGAGTGCCCCAACCGCCCTGAGAACTTCCCTGCTTCCCAAGCCCCAGCAGGTGGCCCTTCTGTGTGTCTGGACGGGGGTGCAGGAAAAGGAATGCGGACTGTGGGACTATTGACTGATTTGCCGGCTAATGTACTGTTGAGAAGTGATTTAGGACCTATGATGTCCCAATATGGGGTGCGGAGCAACCCAATTTACTGTGATAAACCGTCTATGACTAATGTTGATAATATGTCTGTCATATCTGCCGAGAGGGCCCGTAACCCCCTCTCTGAGATACTTCCCATGGCAGTCAATGTAAATGCTAATGAGTTGCCTTCAGCTGAGAGCATGGAAGATGCAACTGAACTTCCTGCAACCCAGCTCAGCACAAACGTTATTGATGCTTTTTTCACTCCCGTGCTAGGAGCCAGTGAGACTTTGTCTGTAGACACACCTACATCTGCGGGGGCGTCACCCTCCCAGCTTGTTAATCTGTCTACCACAGATCTCATTGAGGCCCGGTGTGAATTAACAATTGCTAATGAATGTACTGTCAATATAATTGCCAATGCTTGTTGTGAAAGTGTACAGGGTAGCTCTTCTGAGTCACTGGAAGCGACTTCTGCTATTTCGCCCAGTGTATCCGATGAGCACCCAACTGCTGACCATGTGCCAGAAGGTCAGGTAGGCTATGTGGATCTCATGGCCGATCCAGGTGAGGGACGGACTGCTGGTAGTGCGGTGTTAGCCCGCAGCCAGAGTGCTACAAGGGTGGAGGGCGTTCCGACCCTTGAACCGTTGCCTACACCACCTGGAGTCGGTGCTGAGACCGCCATGACTAGCCTCACTCCCTTGAAGCCGGAGGAGTCCGGCCGGTATGAGACATACATGAGACTCTTCTGTCCAGTTCTATTCCAGGAGTGCCCATGGCCCAAGTGCAGATGGTATGGGGTACTGGAGGTGTGATCCAAGAAGAGGGTATGTCCAATGTATTACCTGTCAATGTATTGTGGGGGGATGGTTTGGGGAAGCATGATCTCAGTCATTTGCCCAAGGTATCACCATCACCCACCCAAGTACAGGAGGAACAGGATGTAGGTTTGGAAGCAAAGGAGGAGGTGCAGAACCCCCTAGAACTCTCCCAACTAGCGGCTAGTGTGGGGAAGACCCTGAGAGAGCAGGCCAAGGGTAGCCAGGAGAGCGGAGATTGCCGGGATGGGATCTCTGGAATGGTATCCCAAGGGCCTGAGGTCATGAGTGTAAAGCTACGGGATGCCCGCACTCAGAAAGCAGACCTGGAACAGGCAGGAGGTAGCCAAGTGTACGTGGCTCAGAGCCTGGGCCTTAGAAGTGTCCCTAGTCAGACTAGAGAGACAGAAGGGGCCGGCAGCTATGTAACAGGCACCTCTCTTTTGTCTCCACTCCAGCCAAGAGTTCAGAGATGCTGTCCAATCTGACCCTAGTCTGGACATATTGAAGGCGCGTGGCGCTCAACCACCCTCGGAGTCTGACAAGGCCCGAGTCTGCTGGGACCCCGGGGGAAGGTGAGGGAGCCTTGGGGCCAGAGCCTGAGAAGCTGGAGGTGGAGGTGCTTTCAGAAGAGGGGCGTAGGCCCCTACTTCCTGCAAGCCCCATCTAAAGGGGGAGGTGTGATGATTCTGCTGAAATATCGCTGTAACTCAAAGTTGTATTTTGGTCTCTGGGTATAGGGTCTCCCTTCTTGCTTGCACTCATTCATAATGTGCACAGTCTACTCATAGGTATATTGGCAGTAGTGGCCAGGCTGGAACAATAGGGCTTTGTATCCATCACAGCAGGGCTCCATTGTATTCCTATACAGCCTGAGTGATCAAACAAACATGCATTGTCCAGCTGCACTGGTTGACCAGATATGGCTGAAAACATTGTATCATGTCACTTGGTCTCATCTACATACAAAGGGTCTGGACTTGAGTGGATTATTCTATGAGACCTGCTGCCGCCGGTGACCTCATTCTGGGAGGTGGCATAAAGGGTATAAAAGATGAGGTAAGAATCAGTGGGAGGAGATTATGCTATGGAGATTATGCTATGGAGATTATGCTATGGAGATTATGCTATGGAGATTATGCTATGGAGATTATGCTATGGAGATTATGCTATGGAGATTATGCTATGGAGATGATGCTATGGAGTTGAGACAGACCATCACAGACTTCCACTGAGAGAGACTATCACTGAGATGCTACTATGAGCAGGCAGGTTGGAATGCTGCTGCTGACAATGATGAACCTACAAGAGACTGAGAGATATTAAAGAGAGACTAATGCTGAGATTCCTGTGAAAAGCATGCAGGCGGGATTATTCTATTGATGCCACATGCTAGGAGTTAAGGCTGAGAAGCCTCCACTGGTGACTCACACATGCCATGTGTGAGTGTTGGACTATAGAACCACATCAAGGACATGTGTGGTAAAGTAATCATTTCACCTTTATCCCTTTTATTTTATTTGTACTGTATCTTGTAACTAGTAACTGTTAATGTTTGTATACATCTGCATATCTGTTCTGAACTGCATGTGTTAGATGTTAATACCGACCCATTTAGGGGTTAATAAATATATAAAATTTAGAAGGCTTGTCTTGTATTTATCTGTGAACCCAACATTCACTGGCGGTGAGTGTGGTTTTTATATGAAAGAGGAGGTGGCCAAAACGGTGTTGGCGCACTGAGGATCTTTCACAAGACAATATCATCCCTTTCTGCTTTACTAAGATTTTGCCCACTTAATTTATTGGGAGGCAACTGCATTAAAGCCTCTTGTGTCACCTCTAAGGATGTCTGCACTGCCAGGGAATTATGGACAAAGTGGTGCTGGATTTCAAACTACAAGGAAATTGAGATTTACTTTTGTTTGCAGCTTCATTTTCTTGTAATAACTCCAGTAAGTCTTGAAAATAATGAAATTTTTCAATTACTAGAATTTGGATTTAAATAATGTTACAAATGATGCTAAAACGTAAATGGACACAATAACATAGAAAAAAAAAACACAGCTCATTTAATTTTTACTGGGAAAATACAGAACAAAGTCCCTAAAGGATGATATCAGGAGACTTGGCAAGCACTAAAAAGGTATAAAAAGTCTGGTCAGGTCCTTGTGCTGAGCCTCACAGTGAATATGCAGGATCTCTGTGTCGCATGTCAGTTTAATTTAGATTGAGATTTTACCTTGGCTCACATCACATATTACTTTACCATTGACTATATAACTCTGCTGTGCTGGAGCCTCTGGCTGTGATGGTGGGTAATGAAGATCTTTAATATGTTCTTTTATTTACTGCACACGACATTTATTCTATTTATATTTAGGGAATGTGATACATACTTTATAGCCGCAGTTTTCTTCTCACTAGATATTTTTATATTTTTGTTTCCCTTATACTAATATTTTTTCAGATTGTTTTATAATTCCTTTTACTAGTGAAGATATTTATTGAATACATTCTATCAAATTTATTTCTGCTTAAATTTTACCAGACAATCCATAGACTGTGGCTACACGCAGACAATTTACTTTCTAATTTTAAGGTTTGGTCTATATGGAGATTTTTCCAGCCCTGAATGATTCTGGATCTACAGAAGAAGTACAAGTCTAGTGGGCTCAGAGGTCAGTAGAATTGCAAAGAGTCTCTATGCAACCTCAGCCAATATGTGGAGTGTTCATTACAGATCTCTAGAAACGTACATTTCTATTTTTCTTTACAAATCCAATGTTTTTCTTTTTTCATACAGTAATAGAAATCCATTCAGTATTTGATTCAGAGTCTTTGGTTTTATTGTTAATGTGCCAAACGTAACTATAATCCTCTAATACGCAAAATTACTTTGTTTTACACATGTCCAATGAAAGAAATAATAAAAGGGTCATTTATTTATTAATTTGGAAGACTCAACACCTCCGTACATTACACAGTCTGACATTTTGCTTCTCCTCTGGTAAGCCTGCAGGGTAAGAAAACCCTTGTTGCCAAGTAAGCCCTCAGATAAAAGCTGATCACAAAGGGCTCAAACAGAGGGACAGGTTATTTCCATTTTTATTATTTGCTATGATTTGTCATTTTATAAATTATTTAGTTTTATTAAAACTAGAACATGAATATGATCAATATTTCCACTGTCCATCTTACTGGATTTCCAGATCTTCACAACCTCAAGTATCTTCTCTTCTCCTTCCTGCTCATCATGTTCTGTCTGATCATGGTTGGAAACCTTCTGATCATTGTGTTAATTTATCTGAGTAGAAATCTCCATTCTCCCATGTACTTTTTCCTCACACAGCTCTCACTATCTGACATCTTACTGGCCACTGACGTCATTCCCAATATGCTTAGTCTTGTACTTCATGAAGGGGCCACCATGTCATTCACTGCCTGTTTAGTTCAGCTTTATGTCTTTGGAACCTTAGAATGTGCTGAGTGTCTTCTCCTGACAGTGATGTCTTATGACCGCTATATGGCTATCTGCGAACCCCTTCACTACAACAATATTATGAATGCGTCATTTTGTCTGAAATCTGTTGTTTTAACATGGGTTGCCACTTGCTTTATAAGTCTGGTCCAGGAAACTAGTATATGCAGTCTGCAGTTCTGTGGAGATAATGTCATTGACCACTTCTTTTGTGATTGCACACCTATTGTGAAGCTTTCCTGCTCAGATACATTCATATTCCAGGTCCAGACCTTGATCGTAGGGTTTTGTATAATTGCTTGCCCGTTTATGGTCATTATGATATCCTATGTCTGTATCATTGTCACAATCTTGAAAATTAAATCGGAGTATGGAAGACAGAAAGCCTTCTTCACCTGCAGCTCACACTTGTCTGTGGCCTTCATATTTTATGGAACATTGATATTAGTTTATGTGGTACCAACAAGAGGACAATTACTAATATTGAGTAAGATCCTATCTGTGTTCTATACGGTGGTGACTCCATTGCTCAACCCAGTGATTTATAGCTTGAGGAACAGAAACTTCAAAGTAGCCTTTAAAAATCTGACTGATCTGAAATCATAAAAGTGTTATTGATCTCAGGTTGTTTTAACAATTTTTTTTATTAAATATTTACTTTTATTATAGTTTACACTGAAATAAATCAAAGAAAAGATTAATTGCATTGTTAAAGAAGCAAATGGAGATGCATTGTGAGTCGTGGGGATGAGTAAACCAGTTCATTAGGTCAGGGAACTCAGGAATCCAGATATTTGTGGAGTTTGGTGAATGTAGATATTTTCCCCATTTAACTTTAAAAGCTTATAGGGTTAAATATTATAGAACCTAGAACTGTGTCATATGAATGATGGGATTCTTAGCTTTCATACAACACCAGGATTGCAGTTCTGTATTACAACACCAATTCCAAAAAAGTTGTGAAGCTGTTTTAAATGTAAAGAATGAAATAATTTGGAAATCTCATTTAGCCATATTTTCTTCACAATAGGAAACACATCAGAAGGTAAAAGTGACACAATATAACAGATCACTGTAAAATACTGTATACTTGGGTGACTTCTTACTCACATGTTGACCCATAAGGTAACATTAATGGAGGACTCGGCTTCTTATAAAAACATGGAAATTTATTTAAGTCTTCATAGAAAAATAGATACAGGGAAAACTTCCAGAATAAACAGAAATATCAGTCAATGTCTTATTAGCTTACATCATGGGAGAAGCTCATCCTTAGGTTTCTTTCATCTGGATCTCTTGCAGTTCCATCTTGGCTCATGCTTGTTCATCTGTGTGTTGGCCTCTGTGGGACAATCCCGACATCTGTCAAGGTGTCAGAGAAAGACAGACAGACCCAGAATGTGTGTCTGTCAATCATTTATATTCAAGGAGCGTTCCCCAGAATCCTTAACCTTTTTACAACTGTATTTGGAAAACAGTAAAATAAGTGTACCCTAATCACACCCATGTACCGTAAGATAGAAGAGTGTTGTCAGCAAACTAAAGTTAACTCTTACAGGTCATGAATATTGTAATCTAATAATATTTAACAATTACATTTCAGAAGGGGAAAGTTACACAATAGAACATAGATCACAAATTAGAAGGTGAAAGTTTAAATTTAAAAAAATAATTCATTTAAAATTGATGGTAGTAACACATCTCAAAAAAGTTGGTATATATCCATGTCTCCCATTGTGCAGCATCCTCTCTTCTTTTTACAACAGTCTGAAAGTGTTTGGGAAGTGAGGAAGCCTATTGCAAGAGTTTTTGGAGATTAATTTTGCCCCATTCTTGTCTGTTGTAAGATTCTAACTGCTCAACAGTCCTGGATCATCATTGCCTTCTTGTTTTCTTGCATTTTTGTTTACATTCCAAAGTGCCCCAACTTTATTGGAAATGGGGTTGTATTTCTAGAGATATAACTAGTTGAAAACTCCATCAGGATGGGAGTAGCGGCATTTAAGTCTGCCAATTCCAAGTGTTTTTTAAACTAGTGATTCCTCCAGAAAATGTTACAGGTAGAACTATGAAGTCTTGAAGTCATATGGATAAATAAAAGCTGAGAATCTCATCTGCTGTCTACTGTTCCTCAGATACAACAGTTTGAAGTGATCCGCCAGCTTCAGCTTCCCTGTATTCTACAAGAGCCCATGAAACCTACTCCAATGTGAAGCAGAGTACAGATTTCTGCTCTCAATAGGCAGCAAAGGACAATAAAAAATCCCCGGATTTCACTGAAAAGAGCTAAAATGTGTTAATAAAGAACATTACAAAGTTTATTAATCACAAAAATTAAGTTATTCAAAAGATAATTCATGCTTTAATAAAATAAGATGTCACTCAGGGAAAGCCAAATAATATACATATATTCGATATTGACATGTACATAACACTTTGTATTGTACATTAAAACTAGGCCATTATCTCTGGTGATTGGTGAATAATGAGAAGAAAATCTGCATAGATACATGTAATAATAAAAAAAAAAAAGGAACGAATACTGTGCATGGCGATGTTCATGAATTAATCCCCTATGGTGTGCCCAGCGATATACAACGTAGGCCACTGGTGGACGGGTTGTCCTTCCGGTTTCCAGCATATTTTAAAAAGCAATTTATTAAGTAATCCATCCCTATTCATCCTCAAACTAAAGGGGTTACACTAGTAATGATTGTTTATTGGTTCGCTTGTCTTGTTTGTTTAATTTCATTCCATTTATCTTGATAAAGTGATTGAATGATGTCCGGTTATGATATGTATGTAATTGAGATATGTATGTAATTGCCATTTGTTGAAACACAAACACAACTTTAGCATTTAAATTATTTAATTTTTCTTTGGGCAAAAGTGCATAAAAACTTAAATTTTCTATGGCATATACAGATCTACATTGCAGATGAGTGAAATAATTTGCATACAACCAAATTCGATCTGAAGTGTTAAAAAAAAAAGTATTCAGGAAGGATAAAAGGATTGCATGACACCACAAGTACCTCCCCATAATGCCTTGCATGGCATGGAGTCATGAGAGGGTATATAGGTGTATGGTCATTGATGCCCAAGCAGAAGGAGAGGCGTATCCATTTTTTGGAGGATCTTAGGGAGAGAGAAGAATACAATACAGAATGATACAGATACACGTATAGACTCTTTAAGTCAGTATTTAGTTGCATAAACCTGCTACAGTAAATGTCACATTTTTTTATTGCTAAATGCCAAAAACAAGTTAAGCTGTATACAGTACCTCTATAATTTAATGTGTCTTTGCATAAAACTGCCTAAGTAAAAATATAAATGATGGGGTATTGTTAAAGAATGAAACAGCCATGTTATGTCATCTGCTACTGTCAATAACTACGAATTCAGCAAATAGTAGTAGCAGGAGGCCACCTACTTTCAAGTCGGCTTTTCCGGTATGTGCCCCAGTGCTGGAGATATCGCTGCCGTTAGTTTTGGCACCAATATCTCCCCACTGTCAGAAGGGCGGGCCTTACTGCCTAGCGTCATCACTGGGCTGTTGAGGAATGCACCCCCCTGATAGTACAAGTCTATGGAAGAGTACTGTCGTGGGGGGCATTCCTCATAGGCCAGCGATAACACTAGGCTGCAAGGTCCACCCTTCTAAAAGTGGACGGATATCAGTGCCGAAATTAAAAGCACGGATATTTTTTTTTTTTTTTTTTATCAGAAGAAATAGCAGTTTAAGTGTTCAAGAAAATATTCCTATAGAGAGTGATCCAAATTTTGATGAATTTAATGAGGACAGTCAGCATTTGGACTGAGAGAGTAAAGGTGAAAAAGTATAAGGTGGATGATTTGACTGTTGGTGATAGTAGTGGCACTTGTAGTCATAGTGATGATGGTGGTACTGGTAGGGTTACTAGCTGCAAATCTAGGGCAAGAAATCCATGTCCAGGCATATGAGATATCACTTTAAGAGACGAGCAATTACTGTATTTAACCACTTCCATACCAGATGCTTTACCCCGCCTTCCAGACCAGACTCATTTTCAGGTTTTTTTGTATGTGCGATTTGGAGGGCTATAACATTTTTAGCATTTGCGTTATTCAACGAATTTCTGCATCTTTTTTCGGAGACACATAGGGCTTTATTTTTATGTTTTTATTTTTGCATGTGTTTTAATTTTTATTATATCCGGGAAAATATAAACAAAAGAGGAGGGAAAACGGGTCTGTTTTTCACTTTAAATTTTTATTTTTTTTTTTAATAACACAAAGTGCTATTAAAAAACTTTATAAAATAGTGTTTACTCTCTGTTACGGTAATTTCTATTTTGTATGGTGTTGTCAAGGGTGGGGCTATTACATTTAATAAGGGTGTTTTATTGGCGTATTTTAATTTTTCAATTTTTTTTTTTTTTTTTTTACATTGTGTCCCCATAAGGTCATAATAGACCTTTGGGGTCATCTGATCACTTTTTTTCTTTTTTTTTTGTTGGGGAGGCTGATTTCCCCTGTAACTGGGGCTGCTACATTTAGCCCCAGTTGCAGGAGGAATACAGCCTCCTGCACGTTACTATAGAGCTGATCTCGGTCGTGTAGGACCCAATAACTCTAACGTACTCTGATCCCGGCAGATCACGTGACCACCGGGTCAGAGGGGAGCCGCAAGATGGTGGCGCCCATAGCGCTGTATACACAGCGATCGGGAAGGCAGGGAGGTAATAAACCTTCCCTGTCTTCTCTCTCTTCTCTCTGGGAGCTCTGGTTGAAGTTACAGCCGGCTCCCCGTTTCAGCAGCTGCATGATTTCGTGCAGCTGCTGAGTTCTGCTTGGACGTACCGGTATGTCTCTTAATTTTGGATTCAGCCTATTCTGACTAAGAGTTTTATTTAGTTCAAACTGGAAATGAAAATTACCTTAAATAGTAATGTATCACATTCTGAGGGCTTTGAAGCCTTTATGTAATATTTTTATAGTTCTTTAGTGCAAACACAGACTTACTAATGACAAAAGGGACAGCATCAGATATAGCTATCGGTAAATAGATGATAAACGGTTGTAAGAATTAACCTGATTAAAACATACAACACTGGAGAATAATTTACATTTTTAAATTTAAAAAAAAAAAAATCCAAAACTTATCCCTTTTTGGGGAGAGATGCCTCCTAGTGTTTATACATGCACAAATTGGTATCGGAATAAAACAAATGGTGTTTACATGCTTTTCAAAAGAAGCAACTTATTATTATTATTATTATTATTATTATTATTATTATTATTATTATTATTATTATTATTATTATTATATGTAAATCTCCATTTTTTTCAAATGCAAATTAATTTGGGTTTGTGCTTTTCCTGTGGTTTGGTCTCAGCTCTAGATTCCCAGGCAAAGCACTTTCTCCCTTCATTTGCATAAGAATAAAACAACAATTTACATAAAAATTGAGCTCTAAAGCTGAATAACAGATACATATTTGGAAACTCTAGAAGTAACTGTGATTATATCTATAACCAATTTACTGCTGACAGATTCCCTTGAAGTATACATTTGAAAAAGTGACTGAAATGAAGTGTAAAGGAAAACATCCCCTTATAATTCTAAGAAGCTGGCCACCAGGATTGAAATTAAATTTAAATTAATTTGTCAAACTGCAGTGAGTTGAAATTGACTTACCTGGCCAGAGGATTCTTTTGATTGACCCGGGGGTTCTGACCATGTCATGAATGACCCCCGGGACATGTGATCAGAAGCAGTGTTCCAGCCCCCCCGGGTTGCTATGCCCCTCTAGTTGTTCTTACCCCTCCTCCCCCGATCTCAGAGTTAGTGAACTACCTGTGCTTTGGGGGATGGCTTTACTATAGCCAGCCAGCTCCCATATCACATTAATTAGTAACGTGAGATTAAGATTGGAGGGAGGGGGCAAAGTGACCAAAGGGTCGATCACGTGACCCTGGGGTTGTGACATGGCCAGAACCCTCAGGTCAAATATCAGCATCCCTGAACCAGGTAAACAGCCCCATTTAAATGGGCTTAAAACATAGTGTAGAATATGCTTAGGGCTCCTAGGAACCTATCTATAAAACATAGTGTAGAATACTCTTAGGGCTCCTAGGAACCTATCTATTAAACATAGTGTAGAATACTCTTAGGGCTCCTAGGAACCTATCTATAAAACATAGTGTAGAATACTTAGGGCTCCTAGGAACCTATCTATAAAACATAGTGTAGAATACTCTTAGGGCTCCTAGGAACCTATCTATAAAACATAGTGTAGAATACTCTTAGGGCTCCTAGGAACTTATCTATCCCATCTCTAGCTCTCTAAAGTAAACACAGCTGAAGTTATGTCAAAGTGACAGTGACATGTGTGTCTATGGAAAAAATGGATGGTAAACAGAGGATACAAACTAAGAGTTTAAGCATAAACTCGCTGACACTCACTGTTCTGCATTTTAACATTTAAAATATCTAAAAAATTACCCTGTTTTTGGAGAAGGGTGCATTCTTGTGATTTTTTTTTAATGCAAACATAGTGCTTATATTTCAAAAAGCAATGGTTTTATTTAAAAATTTGCACATTTTCAGCTAATTTTTGGACTAACAGATTTGCTATTTTGAAGAACAATTTGTGGCTGTGTGACTGGTTGAAAAGTAATGAAGAAGTGGCTTTCCAAAACAGATAACTGTCTCTCTATGGGAGCAGATTTGAAACCAAACTGTTGGTGTTGGTATTTAAGGGAGTAATTGCACAGTTTTTGTTTTGTTTGTTTGCTTTGTCATAGGTACCTTTTTTAATATAATAGTTTTTTTGTGCCAACACTGTGGCACCAACAATAGTATAATATGACGGACCAGGCTGCAGGACATGTCTGGCTGAGGGGTAGCAGTGGTGGTAGTTGTGGCAACTTATTTTATATTATTGCCATGATAATGGAACTTCCCAAAAACCTTAACAAAATGAGATTTTTCGCTAAAAAGACTGATTTTTGTCAGAAAAAAACAATATAAAATACTCTGTGGACAGTCGGATCACAGTGCAGAACGCTACACTAATAGCAATAATGGCAAATCTGACACTGTACTGCAAATAAAGGATGCTCTAGTGCAAAAATATTGCTCTATTACAAAAGAGACTTAACGAAATGAGATTATTGGCAATTATTGGTCAACTATTCAGTGTATGTGGAAGTCAAATAAACTGCATTCACACAACACAGATGACCGTGTAAAAAAACAAAAAACAAAAAAAAAACTTTTGGAATTTTCAGGTCAAAAAACGTTTATTACGAATTGGTTTGCTCAATTCTAATTTTTTTTTTCTTGTACTATTTTCCATCTTTGCAAATTCCTTTTTCTGGATGAACATGGTATAGATGTCTCCTTACACTTTCCTTTCACATTAATATTATTACTTGAACAAAGTGACTGAATGGTGGTATTATTAATTATACGGTCCCCCAGGCAGATGGCAACCACCAGAATTGAAATTTAATTTATTTTTATTTGATGAACATTTTAGAAAAAAAAAAAGACATTGACCACACATCCCTATATTATACATCAATATAGGCATTTTAGCAATTGTATAAAAATAAACATGAGGTTCTTAATATCAAGATGTATAAGCCCATTAGCCAGTTCATGGCAACAGCTGTATAGTGGGTCCCTACTCTATCCAGGAGGACTGACTTTAAAAATTCCCTTTAAAGGGAACGTGTCTTGTTTCGTTTTTTTTTCTACCCTAAAAGGTCCCATTTATGTTTAGCATAAAGTTTTGACCTTTTCTATGGTGCCCCTGACTAAACCTTTTGTTGTTGAAAAGTCAAGCTACAGGCTTTTAAAAATCTTAAATTGGCATAGGCAAATTTATCTTAACAAGTCACAGGGGGTGGAGAGTCGCTTTTAATATTGATTCTTATCCTTGCATCCTAGGATAGGTCATCATTGTTACATCTTAGGGGTTCTGACAGTCAGGATATATAAAAATATATTTTTATAAAGCATTTCACCTCCAGTATCCACAGTACCTAAACTCTCTCCCCTACACATAGTATGGCAAATGAAGAAAAAAAAAAATATATAATATTTTACTGCATATTTATTCACTATTTGTATATCATTGATATTTATTACTGTTATATGGGCATTGAATTACATATATATTTATATATATATATAAAAAAAAATATTTTCTCATGATGAACTATATGTTAATTTTATATTGTATTTATGTATTGATATGTTGATATATAATTCATTTTGTTGCATTTGGTATTCATATATATTTTTTTGCGCATGTATGTGTTCACCACGCGTTGATCTTCATTATATATACAGTATTATATATTCGTTGTGCCTTTTTACTCATGTTTTTCCACGCATGTGTTGTAACACTGTCTCTTGGATACTCTGCATTCTGATTATGCATCTCATGATCTTTAGTGATCGTGAGAGGTAATGTATGTTTAGTCATCGCGTGATTTTGTCGCATGTTCAGTGTATTACAATATGGCGGTATTGTTTCTTTATTTCTTTGTATCTATATAGCAGACATCAATTTATTATTATTCAGGTGTGTTCTGTGGCATTTGATTGGTAGGGTGGGGTTTAAATAATGATGCATGTGTCCTTACAAACATACCTCCGGACGAAGCTGTAGGCGAAATGCGCGTCAGGTTGTTTGTATCTTAGGTATGGTTTTTCAGGATTTTTTTCATCTTATAATATATGGTTTTTTAGCACCTCTCTACATTTAAATCTATGGTATGACTTTAGAGCAGCTTTGGTTGCATTTGAATATGCTATTTCTAATTATCTCAAAGTGCATTTGTGCAGGTGCTTTGCCATGACTATTTATTTGATACCCTGAGCTTCATGCCTTTGTAGGTTGTCTTAGGTATGTTGTTTCAGGATTCTTTCATTTTGTAACATATGGTCTTTTAGCACTTTTCTATATTTAAATTTATGACATGACTTTAGAGGAGCTTTGGTTGTATTTGAATATGCTATTTCAGATTATCTCAAGTGCATTTGTGAAGGTGCTTTGCCATGATTATTTATTTATCTGATACCCTAGCTTCATGCCTTTGTACACATTATTTATTGTTTTTTTCCTGTATTCCCTCATGTGTGTGTTCATTTGTATTTTGTATTTTATTTATTTGTTAATAAACTTTGTTAATAATTTTTACTTTTGTGTGGTCATGATTTTGTTTTTTTATTTATTGCTTGTCCTGCACATTTTTTGTTAATTGGTTATTGGCCCATTTTTTGTTTATATATCTTTTCCTGTATTTTACAGAGGTTGTATATCCATTATTTATCATGGATTTTAGGGCACGTGAAGCATCATGGCAGACACAAATTGATGCTGTTTTTGGGGGAACAGGATCAACCATTGAGACAACGAATCAACGTACAATACGTGAGTTAAGACCCACATTGCGACAAATGTTACACTGCCGTGTTAAAACATGGTGGAATAAGGTTACATTGGAAAATTATTTGGCAAAACGATTCCTTGTGGTTTGCGAATTCAGACTTTCCCTTAATTTTAACTTTTCCCTTTCATATATGTAATTCTGGTAGTAGAGCATTCATGGAATTAATTAATGAATACAATTCAAAGATTTTAGATGAATTGACGGTGGACATTGACAAAATGGAACAAGAATTGCAGAAACGTATGGCCACATTGGATTTTGAGACCATGCGAAAGGAATTTGATGACCTTTCAACCACCTGGGAGAAACAAAATCAACAGATTAAAAGCAAGAAATATCAACGTGATCTACAGGACTTGCAAAATAACAGAGTTTATAAATGGAAGTCTAATAGGAATTTTTTGAGAAGTAGGTCTTCTTCGATTTCCTCTGTTGGCTCCTTAGGTGGTGACTCCAGTACATCTTATGGAGTGAGAGAAAGACACCAAACTCGTCAATATAAGAGAAAACAGAATGATCTTGAACAAAATTCACGAAAAAGAAACCCCTTGGTGATGACATCCGATACTATGAATACAAAAGGAAAAGACTCATTGCAGGTAATCAACCTCACTGACAAATGCCTGACTAAACCACAATATGAGGTGTTGAGCCTTGGTCTGAGCTTTTCCCCATCTTCTAGGTTTGATTTATTCACTGCCACCAAGGATCTTCATCTTTTTGCGAGAAATTTATTATTTAAGAAGATGTTTCATCAAGGTGTTTCCACATCCATTTTTCCAACTGAAATTGAACAAAATACTGTTTATGTGCTCCAAGAATTATTGGATGAACAAGAATCTGTAGACCGAGGTAAGTTTCCTAGAAGTATTATCCCATCCTCTAAACGTTTCCCTGCATTATCTACTGATAGTAGTATTGACCTTTTTGTTAAAATGGTCAGCAAGGAAATGGAAAAAATTCCAGTAGGGGTCTGCAATGATAATTGTACACCCCAACAACGTAAAGCTATTTGTGAACTGACAGCTATGAAAGATGTCATTATTAAACAATCGGATAAGGGGGATAATGTGGTACTTTGGCCACTAGAAATGTATGAACGGGAAGCCCAGCGACAACTGAGAAATACGCTTTGTTACAAAAAGCTCACCTTTAATCCTTTACAGAAATATTCTATTGAATTGTCTTTTCTGATTCAGGAAGCAGTAGATACAGGCTTACTATCACGACAACAAGTTTCATATCGTCTTCCAAATTTTCCAACGGTTTCAACGTTCTATTTGCTACCAAAGGTACATAAAAAACGCTACATGTCCTCCTGGCCGACCTATTGTGTCGGGTACTAACAGTTTATGTGAACCAGTTAGCAAATTTATTGATTTTTATTTGCAGCCATTGGTTGAGATATTACCATCATACATTAAGGACAGTAACGACATGCTCCGTAAGATCGCCGGTATTCATTTGGAGAGTGACATGTTTATTGTCACTTGTGATATTGAGTCACTATATACTTCAATCAAACATTTGGACCGGTTAGACAGTACAGACTTTTATTCGGATGTCTGATATTGAACAAAGTCTAGGTGAGTTTTTAGTAAAACTTCTTGAGTTTGTACTCACACACAATTTTTTTATGTTTGGTGATAGTTTTTTCCTACAGCTCCAGGGAACCGCTATGGGGGTGTCTTGTGCGCCCACATATGCAAATTTGTTCTTGGGGCTGTGGGAAAGAACAATTTTTTTCACCAAACCAGTTCCATTCATTGAAAATGTACATTTTTGGGGTCGTTACATAGACGATGTCATATTCATCTGGCAGGGCACGGAGGCTGACTTGGAATCCTTTCTTGGATCTCTTAATGTGAATAATAAGAACATTAAACTCACCTATCATTGGAGTAGAACCGAAAGGGAATTTTTGGATATCAAGTTACGGGTTGATGTTAATGGGAGCATACAAACAGAGTTATTTCGGAAAGCAACGGCTACGAATTCATTATTACATTCTTCTTCTGCACATCCGGTAGGTCTTATTCAAAATATACCGGTAGGTCAATTCCTACGGGCACGTCGTTTATGTTCATCAGATCAATCATTTGAAAATGCAGCCCGTGACTTAAGTAATCGATTTAGGAAACGAGGTTATCCTGAGGGTTGGATACAAAGTGGCCTTCAAAGAGCTCGAACTTCCAATCGTAATGAATTACTATGTCCAAAATGTTTACAACAAAGACAAAGCCCCAATAAGGTAAGATTTATTACCACATTTCAATCTAGATGGTTTGATTTACGCCGCATCCTTAAAAAATTTTTGGGAATTCTAACATTGGACCCTGTATTAAAACGTTATGTAGGTTCTCAACCAGCGATAACGTATCGAAGATCAAAGTACTTACGTGACTTATTGGTTCATAGCCATTTTACAGGTCTGTCTAGACCGAATCCTTTTGGCAGTTCAGGCCCAAAGTTGGGATGCCGTCCTTGTGGTAAGTGCATAGCTTGTGCTAATATTGAGCGGGTTGATGTATTTTTTAGCTCGGATAATCAACAACAGTATAAAATTCTTGGGAACTATAATTGTCAATCAATGGGGGTTGTTTATTTTGCAACATGCCCCTGTGGACTTATCTATGTGGGCCTCACTACTCGAGAACTACGACGCCGTGTGAGGGAACATGTGTTAGGTATTATTGCCTCTTCGGATGTTGAAGATGTCTCTACCTTAAAAACCATTCCTAAACATTTCAAAATGTGTCATAATTCGGGCCATTGATGTACGGGCCATTGATCATGTTAGAATTGGTCCCAGGGCAGGAAATTGGCATCAATTACTTGCTCAAAGGGAATGTAGGTGGATTTATAGATTAAGGACGGTTCACCCTTTGGAACTTAATGAGGGTATCAGTTTTGCTCCTTTTTTGTAATTCATAAACATTTTGAAGGGTGGGGGTATGTGTGTGCATGTATACGGGTATAGACATGGTTTCCATGCATATATTTGTGTACATGTATATGTATATCTGTTAATGTGTCTTTTCTCTTTATACATATTCTGTCTTTGTTTATTGATATTTTGTTTGGTTTTATTGATTTAAATTGTTTTTTTCTTTTATTATAGATATCCGTATTTTGTCATTATTGTCATATTTCCTTCTACTTAGTTTGGCCCAACCCACTTATGTTCATGGACACCGTCTGAGATGTTCAAGTTATCTGCTGAGATTTCTTTTGCTTTTTAATTTTTTTTTTTTTTTCCTTTCAGTGCCCCTTATTATGCATCTTTTCTTATATTATAATATTATTATATGTTTTTCTCACCATTCACTTGCGCACCGGCACATTTTTTTTCTCACTTTTTATATTTTAGTGTGTATGTTTTATCATATTTTACTGCATATTTATTCACTATTTGTATATCATTGATATTTATTACTGTTATATGGGCATTGAATTATATATATATATATATATATATATATATATATATATATATATATATATATATATATATATATATATATATAATTTTTATTTTTTTTTTCTCATGAACTATATGTTAATTTTATATTGTATTTATGTATTGATATGTTGATATATAATTCATTTTGTTGCATTTGGTATTCATATATATTTTTTCGCGCATGTATATGTGTTTACCACGCGTTGATCTTCACTATATATACAGTATTATATATTCGCTGTGCCTTTTTACTGATGTTTTTCCACGCATGTGTTGTAACGCTGTCTCTTGGATACTCTGCATTCTGATTATGCATCTCACGATCTTTAGTGATCGTGAGAGGTAATGTATGTTGTTTATTCATCGCTTGATTTTGTCGCATGTTCAGTGTATTACAATATGGCGGTATTGTTTCTTTATTTCTTTGTATCTATATAGCAGACATCAATTTATTATTATTTAGGTGTGTTCTGTGGCATTTGATTGGTGGTGTGGGGTTTAAATAATGATGCATGTGTCCTTACAAACATACCTCCAGACGAAGCTGTAGGCGAAACGCGCGTCAGGTTGTTTGTATCTTAGGTATGGTTTTTCAGGATTTTTTTCATCTTATAATATATGGTTTTTAGCACCTCTCTACATTTAAATCTATGGTATGACTTTAGAGCAGCTTTGGTTGCATTTGAATATGCTATTTCTAATTATCTCAAAGTGCATTTGTGCAGGTGCTTTGCCATGACTATTTATTTGATACCCTGAGCTTCATGCCTTTGTAGGTTGTCTTAGGTATGTTTCAGGATTTTTTTCATCTTGTAACATATGGTCTTTTAGCACCTTTCTATATTTAAATTTATGATATGACTTTAGAGAAGCTTTGGTTGTATTTGAATATGCTATTTCAAATTATCTCCAGTGCATTTGTGAAGGTGCTTTTCGATGATTATTTATTTATCTGATACCCTGAACTTCATGCCTTTGTACACATTATTTATTTTTTTCCTGTATTCCCTCATGTGTGTTCATTTGTATTTTGTATTTTATTTATTTGTTAATAAACTTTGTTTAATTTATTTTTACTTTTGTGTGGGCATGATTTTGTTTTTTGATTTATTGCTTGTCCTGCACATTTTTTGTTAATTGGTTATTGGCCCATTTTTTTGTTTATATAAGTATGGCAAATGAGTAGCACAGCTCACATCCTGGAACAGCTTATCTGCAGTGACCCCAATACAAAATAATAGCCCCATACATGTACTCTATACAGTAAAATGGCCCCCACCATTGTCCCCATACATTATAATGGCCCCCTTTAGACAGCCCCACATGGTGAGTTTTAGTGCAGCACTTACCTCACTGCTCACCGGTCTCTCTCTTCCTCTGCTCCTGGATCACTGTTGTGACATGTCATCTGCACCCAGAGATGCATCCCACCCCTGCAAATAACACTCTGCCTTCTTTGATTGTACACTTTGGCTGCTGCTCAATGTATTAAGCTAGTGAGCTGTGAGAGACATGTACTGTCCCTGAACAGAATTGCTTCCCCATGCAAGGACAGTGGGATGCATCTTGCCACATAGTGACAACTGCAAGGAGCAGCCCATGTTGTCCACCACATGAGAGAGAGGAAAGGGACACCCTTCTTAGAGAAATAATTGTAGCTAGATATCCTCCTTAGCCTGAGTATATGTATATTATTATGGGGGAGCCCACCTGATCTCTGTGATGTTCCTTCTCTGCTTTCTCCATACTTTCATAAGGCAGACTTCAAATTAGCTAGTTTAAGTGAATAGAACTACAAAAAGTTTGGGTTTATTCAAAACCTACAGTAAGTTTTTGTAAAGCTTGGGACTAATCCGGTTGAGCCTGAACTAGATCGCATCTCGATTTAGTATTCCCTTTTATGTACTCTTATCAGGGCATCATGTTACTTTTTATTTTCGTTTTTTTTTCAGAAATTTGAGCTTGTGCAATTTTGTTATTTTTAAAGCCATTATGAATCAATCTGTCCACAGGGGAGTCTTGTGGAGGTCTCTCTGGATATTGAGCTGTCTGCCAAGAAATGTATAAAATGTCCATGTAATGATTCCTTCTATGATCAGACAGGCCGGATTTTATGATGGAGTTGTGTGAGATGATTTACTTTGCAGCTCAATTATTTCTCAAATATAAGACACAATATATAATATATTTTTCTATCAGTACATATGAATGTTGTAGGTGGCAGAGATAACAGTGAGGTAAGTACTTTGTGTATACTGGGGGTCATATCAGGTACAGTCCGGGGATAAGACAGATATTACTGGTAAATGTTCTTATGATAGATGATCCACTGAGTGGTGCAGGAAATGGCCATTACATGTAATTGTATTATGGACTACGATGAGACTATGATGGGGAATTATCTGTATTAATCACTACTATTAAGAAAAATATCCTGGCTCCAGCACTCTGCATACTAACATAATGACGCAATATGGTAGACACAGATAGGATAGTTAGCATATAACTTTGTTATAACTTATGTTGAGAGTCTACACAATACACATATCTGGACATGACAAGTCAAGGGGACAGGTCAGCGAGGACATGTCTGAAAATATAAATAAGCCCATCAACATGCCTGACTTTACTAATATCCTCCTTAACCTCTGAAGAGGCTGAAAGGTAAAATATTTTGCAGAGGCCATTTGTTTTTACCCTTGAAAATGTAATGAACTTAACTTGATTCTAAAATATTACAGGATAGTGACAAGCTGGCAGTGTGGTCAGGTAAAGCTCAGATGAGATCAGTATTGATAAGTCCAAATATTGCCCCGGCCACACTAATAGTCTGGGTGTCACCAAGTATATGTCTGAAGGTAAAAATGGCAAAAAAAATTTGTGGAATACTGGATAACATGAAGCGAAGTACTAGTACCCAGTGCCAGGCGGCAGCTAGAAAAGCAAATACCCTTCTAGAGTGCTTAAAGAAACCATTTAATAAAGATATACTGTAATATAAGATATAATAATGGTCCTCTATAATTCACTACCGTCTTGGTGAACAATATAAAAAACATAATAATGGCCAGTTAGTGTGTAGCTACAGTATGTGGAAGCAGAAAGACAAGTGAGACATTTCTATTACAATGCATGGCATGGGTGGTTTAGAAATTTGTCTTTTTTAAGTGACCCTTTCCTATAAATTTAAAATTTCACAATAACTGATGAACCCATAGCTAAAGTTCCTGTTGTTCTCCCTTAGAGATCTCTGGCACAGTTCATCCAGTTTCTGGTTTCCCTTTTTATGTCTGTATTGGCCTCTCTCATCTTCTCAGACTACTTTATGTACTCTGTGCTTTGTAAATCAGGGACAGGAATCTCTCTCCTTGGGGAGAACACCAGTGAAGGTGTGTAGAGTTTTGAATTGCCTTTCGCCCTCTACTAAGCATCTACATATCACAAGGCATTATGGGAAAAGGAGCTGGAAGCTCATACGCCCTCTGTTGGATGTAACAGATCCTCAATTTGCTTTTTGACTCACCGAGTCTTGAGACAGCAAATGGGATTTTAGCCAAGCCAAATTCACTTATCTGCATACAGCGCCGTTTCGGGATTTTTGTCCCTCATCAGTGCAGAACAAAGCGAACTGGCTGGCTTTGTGGGAGGCAATGCAGTTCGCTTTGCTCTGCACTGATGAGGGACAAAAATCCCGAAACGGCGCTGTATGCAGATAAGTGAATTTGACTTGGCTAAAATCCCAATTTTCTGTCTCAAGACTCGGTGAGTCAAAAAGCAAATTGAGGATCTGTTACATCCAACAGAGGGCGTATGAGCTTCCTGCTCCTTTTCCCATAATGCCTTGTGCTTTGTAAATCAGAACTAACCAAGATCAAGGGGAGGGGGGTTGGGGGGGAGAATTTCCCATTATCCTATGTCACCTCTAGTACTTTATTCTGAAACATCCCCGGTTGGTTTTAGATTAACCAAAAAAAGCTGGGGGCAATTTTGCAAAAGTAAAGAGGGGGCTGGTAATAGGTGGAATATCTCCAAAAAATATTTGTTCAGAACCAGCGGTTCACTTTAATCTATATATGTATACATACAGGATGAATACAAAGAATAGGCTCACAAACTATTCATTCCAAGCACAATATAACCGGCAGGAGGCATCATTTGTATAAAGGTGTTTCTGCCATTGATACATAAAGGGGTTCCTAATGTACATTTGGTTTCACAGCAGTTGATGGTAAAACTTTACATTTAATGATACATAGTAGATTAGGTTGGATCCATCAAGTCCAAACCCTAACCCTACATTGTTGGTTATTACAATTAGAGATGAGCTAATTTTTCAAAAATTCAATTCGCCCGCTTCGCTGAATTTTCTGAAACGATTTGATCTGAATTATTTTGCGACAAATCGCATTAAAAAACAGCTATTTCCTGGCTGCAGAGAGCCTGTATGTGTAGAACACTATGCCTTGCAGCAACTCGCATAGGGAGCCTACTGTGGTAGTGACACAATACTGTGAGTGTGAATGACACGTACATGACAGGCATCACTCTTAGAACCACTGCACACTTCACTTATTTGGCCAATTATGGTGCCAAAACCGACCAACTAGCTCAAGTGTGAACTCAGCCTTACAGGTCGATGTTAGTGCCAGGTAGAAAGAACCATACAGAGTCCCAACATCCTACTGTAGCGTGAAAGAGCGCACTCCTTTTACACGTCGTCTGCGGATTCCAAATAGATGTCTACAAAACCTGTTCTATTAAACGCTTATACAAGTAGAGCCCCCCTGACAGAGTGGAGAGAAATCAGCAGTAAGTTTGTGTTGACGTCACTGATCATTTTGCCCTTCCTCTGATCTGTCAGAACAGTAAAGCAAAAAAGTATGCTGTCTGTCTGCCTTCACTCGGTCAGGATTTGGTCAGTAATCCATCAGTATTGCTGATGCCAAAAAAAAAAAACAAAAAACAAAAAAAACAGGAGTGGATCCAAAACAGATGACACATGAATGGAATATTTGCATGTCTTCTGTGTTTTGCATCCACTCCTGCTTTTGGTTACCAAATCATAAGCCAATTCTGATGGGACCATACAGGCCTTACAGCTGCTACACAGACAGGATCCGTTGTGCGTCTCATTTTTCCTTCCTTCTGACAGATCAGAAGAAGGGTCAAATAAATTATGATGTCAACCAGGCCAAAAAGGCAAAATAGTGGCCCAGTCATGGAGTGGGGAGGGTGGGAACAGCATGATAAGTGACATAGTGTTGAGGTACCAGCAGCATCATGAAGAGGCCACAGAGTGGCAAAGTGACATAATGTTGAGGTAGCAGCAGCATAAATAGGCCACAGAGTGACCTGGTGACAGAGTGGGGAGGTGGCAGCAGCATGAGTAGGCCACAGAGTGACCCGGTGACAGAGTGGGGAGGTGGGTGGGACAAACAGTACTCGATGACGATGGTGGCTGTAAGAAGGAGCACTTGGCATCAGATGTGTGGCATCAAGCGGGTGACCACATCAGAATAGTAGCTGAGGCAGGTAGCCAGAAGAAACCGTTCTCTTTTGTCAAGGTTTGGGTGAGGCAGCATGGATGATTTAATCTGATGCATCAGGAATTGGTGGTTGGAAATCCTGGCTGATCCACGCCGGATTCATCTTGACAAAGGTCAGTCTCTCCACATTTTGGGTGAACAGGCGAGTTCTCCTTGGGGTAACTATGGTCCTCGCTGCACTAAACACCCGCTCTGATGCCACACTACTGGCCGGGCAGGACAGCTTTCCCAGGGCAAACTCGTCCAGTTGCAGCCACAAATCCAGTTTGGCTGCCCAGTAGTCCAGCGGATCTTTGATGATGGGCGGCAGGGTGCACTCCAAGTATACCACCCCATGCTGGTTCAGGTTCTGCTCTATGTCTAGCTGCTGATGAGTAGCTTCTTCACTATGCGGGTGAAAAAAGCTGCTCAACAGCGACTTATTTTTTCCCCACTAATAAACTCCAAGAAAAGGCTTTACACCATATAACCGCACCGCACAAGAACTAATAAGATCCCAATAATTTTCATTACACAGGTATGATCTATTGCAAACCTGCAATGAGCAGCAGGATAATGGCAGTCAGAGCAGCAACGTGTAGTAGGATTGTTCCTATTACCCATGGCTGCAAACACCCCAAATGAACCCTGTTCTGCTTCAATACTCTGTATAAATTCCTCCCTATCCTTTCCTTACACTTCTAATGTTCTTTCCCTGAACTTTGATTGAGCAAAATATCAGTTTTCAAGTATTTTCTACCACTTTCCCTAGCGCCTGCTGACATTTCTCCCTGCACTAAGTACACTGGAAAATGCCTGAATCCAAGATGACAGAGGGTATTTATAGGGCTGTGACATCACAGGGCTGGCTGGCTGCTGATTGGCTGCACGTATGGCATTGTGGTTTATTTTGTTTTCCCAGAGCTCCTTGCCCCATGTCCTAACACCTGCAGCAGTCATTTTAGGAAAAAATGCGATTCGTTACCATGAAGCGTGAGGAAATCCGGATTCAATGCGAATCGAATATTTCCTGAAATTCGTCTCGAATTTCATTTCATCAGCTTTGATTTGCTCATCTCTAATTACAATTATTTTTCAGTGGGCATTGAGAAATAATATGAGAAATAATATCACCTCCATCATCCTTTTGGGATTTCCAAATCTTCAATACTTCAGATTTCTTCTGTTTTCCCTATTGATTATTATATATTACGCAGCCATTACAGGAAATCTTCTTATCATGGTCTTGTATTTAGTCAGTGAAACCCTTCGGTCCCCCATGTACTTCTTCATTACACAGCTATCATTGTGTGACCTCCTGCTGACTACAGATATTGTGCCCACCCTTTTCTACACTGTATTGAATGGAGAGTCCTCTGTGTCTTTCATTGGCTGCATTATCCAGTTTTTTTTTCTTTGCTAACTCAGAGTCTTTGGAATGTTTCCTACTGTCACTGATGTCTTATGACCGGTATGTGGCCATCTGTAACCCCCTCCGATATCACTCCATCATAACTCACAAGTTTTGTTTGACATCAGTAAGTATAATTTGGTGGACATGTGCTATGATATCAATGGTTGATGCTATTACTATCAGTAATCTGTATTTCTGTGGACCTCACATCATTGATCATTTCTACTGTGACTTTGAACCCATATTGCAGCTCTCCTGCTCCGACACAGCCATAACTCTTAAATGGATGCTTATAATAGGATTTATCATTCTAGCTGTACCTTTTATAATTATTGTGATGTCCTATGTGTACATTGTCCTCACCATTCTGAAGATCTCATCCAATACCAGAAGACATAAAGCCTTCTCCACCTGCAGCTCCCACCTCACTGTAGTTTCCATATTTTTTGGGACATTGATCACTGTTTATTATGTCCCAACAAGAGGAGAATCCCTGATCCTGAGTAAGGTCTTGTCTCTGTTTTTTACTGTGGTGACCCCACTGCTTAACCCTATTATATACACCCTGAGGAACAAAGACTTTAAAAAAGCTTTCCATAAACTTAAAGGGGTATTCCCTGCTCAAGGATCCTGTCTATACTGCTAGCTTATGTAAATTGAAGACTTTTCCTAAATATATTGCTTTAGAAATGCTGCTTTGTTTTCCTGCTATGTGAAATTATATCTCCCATTGTTTACACAGCTTCCATAACCATGGACCTGTGTGATAGGACAAATGACATCACTCACTGTTATCTACAGCTCTGCAAGCAGGACAATCAGTTCAGCTAATTGTAGTTTGATGATAAAGCCCTTTCTGTTATCTCTCTATGTAAACACACAGATAACACTGAGTCCATTCTTTAGAAACATGTGCATAGTCATAGAGTCCTGTTCAGCAAGCTGGGGAGGGGATATAGGAAGTGAGAAGAAGAGACAGCAGGCAAAGCTGCTGAAACAGGGAGATGGGAAAACCCCTTTAAGTTCATATTATAATTTAAAGTAAAAAAGTTTAATATTATTCTCCTCTCCTGCCTCCAGTAGAGTAATGTTTAAAATATCAATATTATGAACCCTCAACCTCAGGCAGGTTTTCAAGATTTCTTGTAACTTTTAGTTTCTTTTTTTCACTCATCCAACATAATTGTGTCATATAATCTAGTGGCTTGTGGTAAACTTGACATCATGTATTTAAGAGGTTATCAGCACAATTCGTTTCAGATCTTGTTAAGAACCTTGAGATTTTGACTGTTTCCAATAATAAGTTCAGCATCCAGATGTCTTCTGCCATTTTCTGAGTGCTCCGGTACGGCCTGTACTATGAGGGCTGGCAAACTTACTCATTACCCTTTTCTTTTGTGCATAGGCATTGACAAAGTAAGGGGTTGTTTTTGCTATTAAAATGAGCGAGTCTACTAGTCCCCATAGTGCGACAAAACATAGGATAGGAAGAGTTAGGTGCAAGACCAAAGTTCCAAACCTGCAGAATCAAGGCCAGATGCTGGTAACTTTTGGTTAACTGATGGCAACATCTATAAAAGGTTTTTTTTTGTTTTTTTTTTTTCATTGCTTAAATTAAACTAACAATTCCGGAATATGTGACCTTAATATCATCTGCCTCTGGTATTATAGGTTTGGTAAGATGGCACACCTGGGGGCTATTGTAAGGTCCCACCTGCTTCTAACACAATTGTATTTCTTGCTAGTGGGGAATGGGGGAGAGTTACAATAAGGTAAAAGTGGGAGCTCTTTCCCTCCTGTCTAAACAATTAGAGACCTCAGCCATCATTCACCAAGTATCCAAGAGGTTAAAGGCTGGGATCAAAGCTACAGTAGCTCCAATCTTATATTTTGCAGCACTAGCCTGGCACCTGACACCTGCTGCAGATGCCTTGGTTCTGTCACAGCCCCTGTGTCACCATAGTCTACTATTACATCAATTTGCAAAACCAAAAAGATACTTTGTTTGTGGGTACATTATAAACATTCAAAACAAAATCCCACACAACTAATGTAAATCTTAAAATCCATTTTATTAAGGTTATAAAAAAAATACACAAAAAAAAGTAAGAAATAAATGTGGTAGTAAGACAAAAGGCTACTAGATTCAGGAAGGCTACGGACAAGATAATGATGTAGAGAAAATACAATATATAAACTAAGTCAGAGAGGTACATAAACCAAAAGTGGGATAAATAGTGTAAGTGTAAATAGCCAAACCATATATAAGGATGGATACCACAGTAACCAGCAATAAACCACCAATCATAGAACAATACAGACCAAATCCAGCTGATGAACCTAGATAGCTCCATCAGGGGGATGCCAGACATAGGCAAACATGGAGTATATAAAGGGGAATCACAATAAAAGGAATGAGAATCACCTGTATAAAGGAAAACCAAGATGGACGCCATGTGTGGCTGGACATACACGAACCAGCACTGAGCATGCCTGAATATCACAGACAACGTCAAGTGATAAAGATCATGTGACGCTATGAAACACATGCAACTTTATTGATAAATGCAAATAAAAGACCGGATAAACAATGAAATCTGTAATAAAACAGTATAAGTTGCGTGGAAATGCTCCTAAATAGCCCAAAATTGCTCTAAAAACACAGCAGGCTCATCCAGTAAGGATCGCTATTAAAGTAATGCGCGCACATATGCAGAAGTACACAGCAGGATGGAAGGGCCACAAAATTACTGAATATAACAAAAATAGAAAGGTCCTAAAGACCTAATATAAAAAGGAAACCTCTTCCAAAATAGATGTATATACAAAATTATATAGCTAAATACTCGGCAAGATATAAATTCACAAAGGGGAAAATAGTTATTATAGAACCTGGTAATCACCTAATATACCGCAAATAATATATATGCATAATAAAGTGGTGAGGATAACGCATGGTGTGAATAAGGTGTTAAAGTGAAAGTGACAAAATGTGATTAACACTAGAAGTCCCAGAAATTTCGAGCTCCCCCTTGAAGTCCTGAAAGAGGGTCAAATGACCCTTAGTCCAAACTGACAACTCTGATGGCTCCAATTAGCATTTCCTTTCATTTGTAAATGTGGCCATTGTCTGAGGAATCTGCAGGGGGGAATTGTGTTGATCCACCTCAGGTCTTGTAAGAGAGTGTAAAGAAAAGAATGTAAGCTGCTCCTGAGTGTCTGCCCACCCCCCAGCTGCATTGTTGTGCTGGGAATATTTGCTAACACCTTAGCAAATTTGCATGCAGCCTTTTGTGCTGTGGGGGATGTGACTGCTTCTCAAAGTAGTCTGCGACTTGAAATCAAAGTACATCTGTAATGTCCTCCCATATCTTGGCAAGGACCCCAGTCGTCCCAGCGGGGAGAGACTGTCCGAAACTGTAGTGATGAGGCTGATGGAACCATTCATGGACAAGGACAGAACTGTAACCACGAACAATTTCTTTACATCATTGTCACTTGCACAATGACTGCTTAGCCGGAAAACCACTATCCTCGGCACAGTCAACAAGAGTCGCCGGGAAATTCCTCAATCCGCTAGACAGATGGACCGCACTGAATTCACCACTCAGGTGTTTTCAACCACTGGTGCCACACTGACAGTGTATGCACCCAAACGAAAGAAGGCCGTCTACATTCTCAGCAGCATGCACAGCGTGGTTGAGACTAAGGATACCAACAAAAGGAAGCCAAACACGGTCACACAATACAACCACACAAAGTGCGGTGTGGATGTAATGGACCAAATGGTGCGGGAGTACAGCCTGCATGCAGGAACACGGAGATGGCCAGTCGCCGTGTTCTACAACATGATTGACATGGCAGCACTGAATGCTCATGTTCTTTATCAGGCATGCACTGGGGTGCAGGAGAGACGGGTGGACTTTCTGGTTGAGCTTGCAAAAGAGTTAGGTGGCTCTCATGTGACTGAAAAGAAGGCACGCAAGGAGAAACTCCTTCGGCAACAACCTTCCACACCCAGCCCTGGCAAAAGGGCAAAGTGTCAGGTCAACCATCGATGCACGAACAATTGTGCAACTGAGAGATGTGTTGACTGCTACAAATACACGTGTGGCAAATGTACCAGGGACATACCCAGGCAGTGCCAGGTATGTTCCGACAGTGCAGACAGACTGCTGAGTGAGTGCTGAAATGCTAGTCACACAAGAAGGACATGCCACTCACACACACACACACGCAGCCCCCCACAGCAGCCTATTGTAAATATGTGTGGAATTGTTTTATTCCTTGTATTTTCTTTATTATTTTCATAACAAAAATAAAAAGCATAGAAACAAATAACAGTTCTTTTGTATATTTACATTTTTGTATATTTAGATTCAAGTCAATGGGTGCAGAAAAAAAAAAAAAAAAAAAAAAAAAAAAAATCGCAAAAAAAATCACAGCTACTTGCGATATTTTTGTGATCTGTCCCATTGGTCATATAGATCACTCTGGGATTTTTTCGCACGAAAAAAATCGCACAAAAAAAAAAAAAAATCGCAGGAAAATCGCACCTATGAAAAAAAATCGCACGAAAAAAAAATCGCAGGTGTGCTTGGTGCCATTGAAATACATTGGCAAATTGCAGAAAAAAATTGCATCGCATTGCGATGCGATTTTCGCGCAATTTTTTTTCGCTAGTGTGCTTGAGGCCTTAGACCAGGGGTCGGCAACCTATGGCACGCGTGCCACTCTTGGCACGCGAGGCTTATTCCCCTGGCACAGCAGCGGACTCCTCACCCAACAGTTTCGATCGGACCAAACACGGCTGAAACAAAACTGCTATTATTATACTGTGGGGTCTCTTCAGACCCCCGAGTATAATAAGCGGAGCCCCCGGGGAGATGATCAAACATAAAAAACAATGTACTCACTATTCCACGCTCCGCAGCCGCTCTGTACTCTTCGGGCGCTTCTGCCTGCAGGGGCCACTATAGAGCATAATACCGTGTGCAGGGGCCACTATGGGACATATACCGTGTACAGGGGCCACTATGGTACATATACCGTGTGCAGGGGCCACTATGGGACATATACCATGTGCAGGGGCCACTATGGGACATATACCATGTGCAGGGGCCACTATGGGACATATACCGTGTGCAGGGGCCACTATGGAGCATAATACCGTGTGCAGGGGCCACTATAGAGCATAATACCATGTACAGGGGCCACTATGGGACATATACCGTGTGCAGGGACCACTATGGGACATATACCGTGTGCAGGGGCCACTATGGAGCATAATACCGTGTGCAGGGGCCACTATGGGACATAATACCGTGTGCAGGGACCGCTATGGGACATATACCGTGTGCAGGGGCCACTATGGGACATATACCGTGTGCAGGGGCCACTATGGGACATATACCGTGTGCAGGGGCCACTATGGAGAATAATACCGTGTGCAGGGGCCACTATGGAGCATAATACCGTGTGCAGGGGCCACTATGGAGCATAATACCGTGTGCAGGGACCGCTATGGGACATATACCGTGTGCAGGGGCCACTATGGAGCATAATACCATGTGCAGGGGCCGCTATGGGACATATACCGTGTGCAGGGGCCGCTATGGGACAAATACTGTGTGCAGGGGCAGCTATGGGACAAATACCGTGTGTAGGGGCCGCTATGGGACATAATACCGTGTGCAGGGGCCGCTATGGGACAAATACCGTGTGTAGGGGCCGCTATGGGACATAATACCGTGTGCAGGGGCCGCTATGGGACAAATACCGTGTGCAGGGGCCGCTATGGGACAAATACCGTGTGCAGAGGCTGCTATGGGACATAATACCGTGTGCAGGGGCCACTATAGAGCATAATACCGTGTGCAGAGGCCGCTATGGGACATATACCGTGTGCAGGGTCTGCTATGGGACATATACGGTGTGTAGGGGCCGTTATGGGACATATTGCTGTGTGCAGGGGCCGCTATGGGACAAATACTGTGTGCAGGGACTGCTATGGGACAAATACTGTGTGCAGAGGCAGCTATGGGACAAATGCCGTGTGCAGAGGCAGCTATGGGACATATACCATGTTGAAGGGGCCGCTATGGGACATAATACCGTGTGCAGGGACCACTATGGGACATTATTCTGAATAACGGTGTGTTTTCTATATTAAGGATGTGTTTTTGCACAGAAAACTCCGGCTTTGTTTTTTTTTGTGCAAAAATGCACCAGTTTTACATTGAATGAAAAAGTTCCAAATATATCTGCATCCAGATACATAGTGTGTATTCACCATAAGGATACCGCCATACGGGGCTCCTGGACAATAAATTTACCACTAATTGGGGGCTGCACATGGACTTTCATTGCTTCTAATCAGAAAGTACAGGAGTGTCCCAGGAAATAGCAGTAAACGCATGTGTCCTAAAGCATCTGGTGGCAGCACTTCTGTGTTATGGTTTGTGGTATATGACTTTAGTTTAGGGGTCGTCAGACTTACAATTATTGACCGGCACTCCGAGTACCTCATCTTTGATTTTTTTATTAAAATCGGCACGCCGAACAAAAAAAGTTGCCTACCCCTGCCTTAGACAAATGCTTCTGGTCATTACTCACAGCTGTACCTTGCTCTAAAATTTCTAATTCTATTTAAAATATATAAAAAATGATTAATTGTTTCAGTGCTTTTTTGCTCAAATAAAACTAAACTAAATACAATATGTATAGTCTTTATATTATCAAATACAATAAACTGAATAGAACTAACTAGACACTAAATGGCTAAACTCAATGGAAAACAACAACCTCCTGTGGTGTGACAGTAATGGCCTTAATTACAGAACAAAAGACGGTGATTATAGGATGTTAGATAAAATCCTTCAGGTCATTCGACCCGTCTCTGGGTTCCAAAGGTAGAAATGTTAAATGACCCCTCTCTGGGACTTCTAGTGTTAAAAGTGAAGGTGCAAGGTGCAAAAATATCCATGGAAAATAAAAAGTACAAAAAAGCGAAAATTGATAAGTGAAACATGGTTATTAGAAAAACACACATATGTAGAAAAAAAATAAATAAATACAATAGCCATATACAAAAACAGATACATGCTACAGCAGTTTACGCCCACATGTATATGTGTTTGTTGTACCTGGGATACCCCACTTAATTATGTCATAATTGTGCATAAACTTCTGTTGGGGCGCACAGTCAGAAGGAGAAGGGAAGGAGCACTATTTGGCTTTTGGACCACAGATATAGATGGTTTGGTTTTTGTGACATCATGCCACCTTTGCAGAGCCCCTGAATTGCCACTAAAATGGAATTGCCTGACACATGGGTCAATTGGTCATTATCAGTATTGTACTTGTTTTGTGTATTTATATAATTGAAACTTTTCAAATGATTTTGCCCAGTAAAAGCCTAATGGCACTCATCACCTTTGGTGCCCCATTGTGTGACCAAACAGCAGTTTTGATCTACATGTGTGGTATTTATGTACTCAAAAGAAATTGTGTATCAATTTGTGGGGTAAATTTTTTCCTTTAACCCCTGGTGAAAATGAAAAAAATATATATATTGGGAAAATGCATTAATATTGGGATGTAAAAATAAAAAAATAAATAACAGGTGTGTAGTAAATAATACTCACTATACCCCATGAGATATTCCTTGAGGGGTTTAATTTCCAAAATGGGGTCACTTTTGGGGTTTTCCATTGTACTGGTACTTTAGGGGCTCTGCAAATGAGACATGGCACCTGAAAACTATTCCTGAAAAATCTACTTTTCAAACGCCCAGTGTCACTCCTTCCCTTCCGCGTGCTGCCATGTGCCCTGAGAAATTGCATAATATTGTAGAATGCATTTTCTCCTTTAACCCCTTGTGAATGTGTTACTTTTAGGGCTAAATTAACAGATTATTAAAAAAAATGAAATGTCTAAATTTCAACTACATATTGTTTTAATTTCCATTAAACACTTATAGGGTTAATAAACTTCCCAAATGCAGTTTTGAATTATTTGAGGGGTACATTTTGAAAATGGAGTGATTTATGGAGGTTTCAAATATATAGGCCTTTATAATCCCCTTCAGAACTGAAGTGATCCCAAAATAGGTTTGGGATATTTACTTGTAACTTTGGAAAATCACTGTTACATTTGTAAGCCTTCTAAAGTCCACAATAAAATCAAGGAGGATTAAATGATGATGCCAATATAAAGTAGAGATATGATAGATAGTATTTATTAACTAATTTGGGTGGTATGACTATCTGTCTGATAAGCAGAGCATTTCACGTTTTGAAAATTGCAAATTTTTTTCTAATTTCTGTCAAATTTCCTATTTTTTTTTCATAAATAAATGCAAAAAATAATAACCAAAGTTTAACTGTAACGTCTCTGCCTGTTCGGGTCTCTGCGCCACCCTCCGCTTGCACGCTGTGGCGAAGGAGGCGTGTTCAGTTTGATTCCTTGCGTAGGTTTCTTGCTGCTCAGTCTGAACATGGTCCTAGTCAATGTAATGGATTTCCGGCCACACCCGTGTTCTGAGCATTTTGTCTCTGGACTGCAAAGAGTTAATCTCTTCCTGGCCTGAGTGATTGACAGCCTGCGTACCTATCAGGTCTGGGGCTGGGCCCAGACTTTCTATAAACAGGTTGTCAACCCTCACATAGTTGCCGGTTATTACACTGTCTTTGCCTGCTCTCTTTATTATATTATATTATATTATATTATATTATTATAGTACTACTTTGTTACCTGTTTCTCTGACCGTTGGCTTGCCTTTTGACTATTCTCTTGGATTTTGATTTTGTACTGCATTGCTCGTTTGTTACTGACCCCTTGGCTTGCTCACTCTGCTTCTGTGTTGTTTTTGTCTTGTCCTGTTCTGTGTGTCACTTACTCAGTATAGGGCTCGTCTTCAGGTTGTCCTTTTACCGTTTAGGGTAACTGAGGCAATAGGAAGTGTGATGAATTAACAATTGCTAATGAATGTTCTGTCAATGTGATTGCCAATGCTTGTTGTGAAAGTGCACAGGGTAGCTCTTCTGAGTCACTGGGAGCGACTTCTACTATTTCGCCCAGTGCATCCGATAAGCACCCAGCTGCTGACAATGTGCCAGGTGGTCAGGTAGGCTATGGGGATCTCATGGCCGATCCAGGTGAGGGACGGACTGCTGGTAGTGCGGTGCCAGCCCGCAGCCAGAGTGCTACAAGGGTGGAGGGCGTTCTGACCCTTGAACCGTTGCCTACACCACCTGGAGTCGGTGCTGAGACCGCCATGACTAGCCTCACCCCCTTGAAGCCAGAGGAGTCCGGCGGGTATGAGACATACTTGTCTCTTCTGTCTAGTTCTATTCCAAGAGTGCCCATGGCCCAAGTGCAGATGGCATGGGGTACTGGAGGTGTGATCCAAGAAGGGGGTATGTCAAATGTATTACCTGTCCATGTATTGTGGGGGGATGGTTTGGGGAAGCATGATCACAGTCATTTGCCCAAGGTATCACCATCACCCACCCAAGTACAGGAGGAACAGGATGTAGGGTTGGAAGAAAAGGGGGAGGTGCAGGACCCCCTAGGACTCTCCCAACTAGGTATGTCACATGTATTGCCTGTCAATGTAGTGTGGGGGGATGGTTTGGGTAAGCATGATCTCAGTCATTTGCCCAAGGTATCACCATCACCCACCCAAGTACAGGAGGAACAGGGTGGAGGCCCAAAGGGGCAAGGGGTCTGGGAGGGAGGACAGGGTCCAAACATACCTGTGCCAGAACCAGAGGTTCCCCTAGGTTTGGAAGCAAAGGGGGAGGTGCAGAATCCCCTAGAATTCTCCCCAACTAGCAGCTAGTGTGGGAGAGACCCTGAGAGACCACCGGAATGGGGTCTCTGAACTGGTACCTCAAAGACCTGGGGTCATGAGTGGGGTGCCACGGGATGCCAGCACTCAGAAAGCGGACCCAGAACAGGCAGGAGGTAGCCAGGCGTACGTGGCTCAGAGCCTGAGCCTTAGAAATGTCCCTAGTCAGACTAGAGAGGAGAAGGGTATTGCGGTCAGGCCACTAAGGTGCCTGCGGAAGGTGATCGTCGGATCCGCCTTCCTCCGTGCACGCTCTAAAAGGGGGAGGTGTGATGATATGAGGTGCAGGGATAGTCTTGGAATATCAATATCAATCTATATTACTGCACAGAGGGGGTTGGTGCCTAGAATCAGGCTTAGCAGAGCACCTGGAAAGTGGTCAAACTACTCTCTAGTTCAGGTCTATTGTCCTGTCCCTGAAGCAATCAGCCATTTGGTCAAAAGCCTTCATCTGCATAAGACTACAACCCTCACTAACCCAGCAGGGGTTCATTTAGACAGGATGCTTTATGCAAACAATCCGCATATTACTGAGAGACTCAGTGACGCCATTGTTAGTTCTAGGGAATTATGATTTTATGACGATATCTGGCCTGGGGAACATCTTATTGTCGATCCGGTAAATTCCCCAGATGCGTCAGGCCAAGGCGCACGCTCAGAATATACACATGTTACAGTTCAAAGCCCAGAAGAGGTCCAGGCACTGATCTCCTTACCCAAAGGGAGCTGGAGTGTCAAACTTGGAGTCTATGTATTGGGGATCTCGCCAGGAACCCCATTATACTACCAGCCAGACCCTATAAACATCATGCATAGAATTATACTGAAAAGTTATTCTGAAAGATGTAGAGAGGGGGCGGGGGCTTCTCCCCCTGGTGACCTCACTCAGGGAGGAGACCAGGGGAGACAAAAGGGCTCCGCCCAGGCTGAACCAGTCTCTGTTGCCTGGTGGATTTGGAGATGCACGCTTCCTAGAAGCAAGCTGTGGGCCACATGTGACCACATGTGGCGGCCATGCGGCCTAAGCAGTTAGGCTTGAGGCCTGGTTGTGGACCTAAAAGAGGTGTCCCTGCATGTAAGCAACACATGCTTTGCCCAAGACCTGTGCTCTGAGCCTACCACATGGGCTCAGAGAAATGGACTAACACCTTGTTCCAGGGTCTTCTGCGATTTTACCTCGTTAAGGTGTTCTGCTGCCGGTCGTCCCATAAGAAAGTGCCCTGGCACCCATTGGAAGCCAGAGATACCTGCACAAGCTGGTGTTGGTAATATATATCCTTTTCTTTCTTTTATCCCCATTTTTATTTGTTATGTACCGTGTTATGCTATTTCCACTTGTATCTGCTTGTTAACCACTGCATGTATTCTATGTATGTGTTGAGTGTCTAGTATCGACCCATTTAGGGGTTAATAAATATATAAAATTTAGGACGCTTGTCTTGTGTATTATCCTCTACCGGACCTACATTCACAGAAAGTGGATGTGAGGTAATCGAAGTGATCACAGGTAAGGCCAGGTGCGGTCCCTGGTGAACCCGGATCCTTCACAGGAAGGGACAGTGGCTGGGGTGAGATTAGGGCTCACTTGTCTCTGTCCTTCCTCCCAGACCCCTGCAGTAGTGTCAGGGTATTGCTACGTTTGGCAAGACCCTAACATTAACACTAATATGAAGTACAATGTGTCATAAGAAAAACATTCTCATGTCAACTTGAGTAAGTTAAAGCATTCCAGGTGTATTATATAAAATCATACTTGTCAGTTTTGGAAAATGGGATTGTGGCCATAACATGGTTTTTGGCCATGTCTTTTAGAGGTCTACTTGACTTTTTTCCATTTCTTTCAATGACTTTGAGTTATCATAACATATCCAGATATCAGTTTAAAATGAAATGGCTACATCTGTACATGGCAGAATGGCATAAACCTTCACACAGGAAAACATAGCAGCGTACATGGTGGAAGGACATATGCATCCACATGGACATATATTGTAGAATGACATGTGCATCCACAAGATTGTAGAAATCTATTATGTACATGGCAGAAAGACAAACATGTCCACACAAGAATACATGACAAAAGGACAGACGTCCACACATAAATACATGGAAGAAAGGCAGACATGTCTACACAGGAATACATGGCAGAAAGACATATGTGTCCATATAGTAATACATGACAAATACAGACATGACTTGAGTATCAGACATTGAAACATTTGCAGAGATATACAGAAGGACCACATACATCCAAACAGCCAAGTCATGGCTAGGTCTGCTGAGATAAGTAGTGTGGCTGCTCCTCACAGCACCATCATGAGACTGGCATTATTCTAGATGAAAAACGTTCAAACTGCCTGTGTTTAAGTCAATAACATATTTTGTAATATAACAAATCTTACCTACCTTTCTGTGAAATCCTGAATTTCTTTTCTATTTGTCTTGTTTATTGTAAGCTCGATGTATTCACTGTTATTGCTATGTGTACAGGTGTAGGGGCTCTAGTATAAGATTTGGAAGCTAAGACTGAAGAGGGGGGTCATTTCAAGCAGTTATATCTAATGGGAGGGTGATATTGTGCTATTATGGCAGCTTTCAGGAAAGGGTTAATTCACTTTTGTGCTTAATTTCAAGGTAAAATGCATTTAGTAAATATGGTAATAGCAAAATATTAGATGTCTGACATGTTACCTGAAGTGAAACATCCGAAAAAGTTAAAAAAAAAAAAAAAAAGGAGGATAAAAGAAATTAGAGAGAACCTGAAATAATTCAGTCACTTGAATTTGGTTTTAAATTATATTATCCTAAAAATAAGTTACACACTGCTATAAAAAATATCTTTCATTTCCACTTGGAAAAACAGAGAGCTAAGTCCCTAAAGGATGATATCAGGAGACTTGGAAAGCACTAAAAAGGTATAAAAAGTCTGGTGAGGTCCTTGTGCTGAGCCCCACACTGAATATGCAGGTGCTCTGTGTTGCATGTCAGTTGAATTTAGCTTTGCTGGTGTCTGTTACTGACAAGGTGGGTACTGAAGCCGTCTGATGTGTCATAGGGTACATGAATTATCTGAGAATGGAATTGGGCATGTTCTTTCCCTTACTGCACGCAACATGTATTATGTTTATAAGAATTGCAGCAGAATTAGAAGTGAAATAGATCTTTTAAATTTACAGTTAAAATATAAGCTTAAGATATGTCCATATGATTCATCTTATAGCCAGAGTGGAAAGCAGATACCAAGAGAAAATCTTAATCTGGTCCTTTACACAGCCTGACATTTAGTTTCTTCTCCTTGGTGCCAGGAACCCCCATAGATTAAAGCTGATCGCAGTTTGTCCAAACAGAGGGAGACCCCGTGATTATCTTATTAATATACTAAATGTTATTATTATTATTTGCCTTCTTGTTTTGTTTTAGTTTAAGGTTCAGAACATGATCAATATCTCCACTGTCCATCTTACTGGATTTCCAGGTCTCCGGGACCTCAAGTATCTTCTCTTCTCCTTCCTGCTCATCATGTTCTGTCTGATCATGGTTGGAAACCTTCTGATCATTGTGTTAATTTATCTGAGTAGAAATCTCCATTCTCCCATGTACTTTTTCCTAACACAGCTCTCACTATCTGACATCTTACTGGCCACGGACATCATTCCCAATATGCTTGGTCTTGTGCTTCATGAAGGGGCCACCATGTCATTCACTGCTTGTTTAGTTCAATTTTATGTCTTTGGAGTCTTAGAATGTGCTGAGTGTCTTCTCCTTACAGTGATGTCTTATGACCGCTATATGGCTATCTGCAAACCTCTTCACTACAGTATTATTATAAATGAGTCCTTTTGTCTGAAATCTGTTATTTCATTCTGCATTGTCAGCTGCTTTATGAGTCTGTTTGATGTATTAGGTATATGTAGGCTGCAGTTCTGTGGAGATAATGTCATTGACCACTTCTTCTGTGATTATTCACCTATTGTGAAGCTTTCCTGCTCAGATACATTCACACTCCAGGTACAGACTTTCATAATAGGGTTTTGTGTAATTGCTTGTCCATTTATGATCATTGTGATCTCATATGTGTGTATCATTGTCACAATCCTGAAAATCCAGTCGGATAGTGGGAGACAGAAAGCCTTCTTCACCTGCAGCTCACACTTGTCTGTGGTCTCCATATTTTATGGAACATTGATATCAGTTTATGTGGTTCCAGCAAGAGGACAATTGACAATTTTGGGTAAGATCCTATCCATGCTCTACACGGTGGTTACCCCATTGCTTAACCCACTGATTTACAGCATGAGGAACAGAGACTTTAAAGAAGCCTGTAAAAATCTAAAAAACTTAATCTGATTGATGTGAAATCACAAAATTATCAATCTCAATTTAATATAAAAATTATCAGAGTAACCTTAATAGTATGACAGATGCCGGGTCTTTAATGATGGTGGAGACCCGGCGCTAATGCCCACGATCAGAGTTCATTGCAGGGCAGTATCCCCTCCAAAGTAAAAAAAAAAAAAAAAAAATAGCCTCCGGGGTCAGTCCCCACCAGCCCTGTACCTTTATTGTTGCAGGCCGGCTCCCGTGCGGTGAGATTGCTGGAGCTGACCTTTTCTTCTGACAGCCAGGAGCCTTATGAAGGCTCCCAGGCTTTTCATAGCATTATAGCTATTGAGGCTGGTCTATGGTATATAGTAAATCTCTCATAGACTGCAATACAGTTGTATTGCAGTCTATGGGACTTGCAATCAAATGATTGCAGGTTCAAGCCCCCTAGAGCGGGCTAATAAAATAGTAAAAAAAAAAAACCTAAAAGTTCAAATCATCCCCTTTTCTCTAGAGTACATATAAAAGTAAAATATCACTGTGAAACACATACACATTAGATATCCGTGTCCAAAAACACCCGGTCTACAAACTTATAAAAATATTTTTCCCCCACGGTAAACACCACAGCGGGAAAAAAATCAAAAGTGCCAAACAGCCATTTTTTTGCTGTTTTGCCTCTGATAAAAATTTGAATAAAAAGTGATCTAAGTAATAGACATTCCCCAAAATGGTATAACTAAAAAGTACACCTGGCCCCACAAAAAATGATACCCTATGCAACCCCATATACAAAAATATAAAAAAGTTACAGGTGACAGAAAAAAAAAAAAAAATAGTTGCAAAGTTTTAGATTTTTGTTAAGGCTATGGATACTATGAAATATAAATTCTTAGAGGGAATTCTGTAAAATTGATTGAAATCAATAAAAGAAAGACTTTCCAGAAAGATAGACAGACCCTTATTAAACAAACTAGACAACATAGAAGTATGAATAGGACACATTTTACCAGTATATTTAGTGAGCATAGGCAAGCACGTTTTTTTCAGCGGTGCTCTAGGTGTGCTGAACGTCTGTGGAGAAAATCACGTACACCTGCAGACTTCCTCCACTTCAAATTTATGCTTAAAACCTATAATTCTGCCCTTCATCTCGCCAAACAAGCCTACTTCACCACTCTCATTTCTTCTCTCTCCTGTAACCCTAAAAGGCTATTTGAAACTTTTCATTCCTTACTTACCCCTAAGGTGCAGATGCCATTCACAGACCTTAGCGCAGATGACCTGGCCTCTTATTTCCATGATAAAATTGATAAGATCCGTCAGGAAATAACTGCCCAATCCCCAGGTGGCATTGACCCCCTCACCAGTCGCACTTCAGACTGTTCATTCTCATCTTTTGAACCTGTTACAGAGGAGGAAGTATCTCAGCTACTTTCTTCTTCTCGCCCTACGACCTGCAGTAGTGACCCTCTCCCCTCATACCTTCTCCAGTCTCTGTCGCCTGCCGTCACAACTTATCTTACTAAAATATTTAACCTCTCTCTCTCTTCTGGAATTTTCCCATCCTCTTTCAAACATGCTGTCATAACCCCACTACTGAAGAAATCCTCCCTTGACCCTTCCTGTGCTGCTAACTATCGACCTGTCTCTAACCTTCCTTTTATCTCCAAGATCTTGGAACGCTTGGTCTATTCTCGTTTAATCCGCTATCTTTCTGCTAACTCTCTTCTTGACCCCTTGCAATCTGGCTTCCGCACTCTGCACTCTACTGAAACGGCCCTCACAAAAGTCTCCAATGATCTCCTGACGGCTAAATCCAAAGGTGACTTCTCTCTTCTTATTCTTCTACATCTCTCAGCAGCATTTGACACTGTTGACCATCAACTCCTTCTCACTATGCTCGTATACAAGACTTCTCCCGAGTTGCACCACTTCTCTGGAATGCTCTATCCCAGACTATCAGATTAACCCCTAATTTCCACAGCTTCAAGTGCAAACTAAAGACATATATTTTCAGACAGGCCTATCACAACTCCTAATGTAAACCCTTCCGTAGTTAGAATCCCTAAAACGTACCCTCCTCTGTTTATGCTTCAACATTACCTCACAGGATATGATGCCGTATCAGACTAGCTTTATACGTCCAGGCACCATCTGCATGTTAAAGGACACGACTGGTGACGGCTCCTACAGCTTTATATATGTGTAATGACAGTAACCTCTATTACACAATTGTTTGACCATTGTTCAAGCAATGCTACCTCCGATGCCGCCCCTGCTACCTCCTGTGTCACCCCCCTCTACCTCATAGATTGTAAGCTCTTGTGAGCAGGGCCCTCAGTCCCAGTGTGTGAATTGACTATTTCTTTGTAATGTATCTTTTTTGTCAGTAATTGAACCCTACAAATTGTACAGTGCTGCGGAATATGTTGGCGCTATATAAATAAAATGTATTATTATTATTATTATTATTATTATTATTATTATTATTAAGCAGTAGCTAATATTATACGGAGGCATTGGCCGATGTTATCAGAATGTTGTCCAAATATAGAGCAATTTAGAAATCCTCCTCTTTTCTCATACAGGAGGTCACAACATATTGATGACAGATTAGTACATTGATACGTGCATAAACAATCTACTTCCGGTCATGCACAGCAGCACTTCTATACACGCCAAGTACGGCATGGTTTGTTATGGGACATACAGGACTATAATAAATAGGCCATTATTTAGGGTCAATAATATAAAGAAAATTCTGATTTCCTGTTAACCTGTACATTCCCTAAAACCTTAACAATTAATAATTTGTACTCTAGAACAAAATGGAATCAAAAACTGGAAAATTGATCCAACAAAAATCTACTGTAGGTGTTATCAGTATGATATAAAAATGAACAATCTTATGGATACAAGAGCGGAGGCTGTGGACTCACTGTGCCACCTAACTGTTGAATTTTGGGCACCCTGATATATTCACCATATAACCCCTGTATAGGGATCTGGACACAATTGATTTATTGACATGATATTGACTTATAATCAATTATATTATATAGGGAGATTAATTACAGGTTTGCTAACTTTTGCAGTACTTATAGCAAGTTACATTAAAGGGTTTGTCCAGGATTTGGAGCAACCTCAGAGGCAGCTGAAGAGGGTGAAAAAGAAAAAGGAAAACATACTCACCTATCCTACCTCAGCTATCCATAAGGAAGGTTAAAAAATAAAATGGATGGCATTGGATGAAAAATTATAGTGGAGCTTCCGTCACTATTGCTATTGGTGGCCCCGCTATGTGCAAACACTTTGGCCATTTGAATTTAGCGCCAAAGCTCCTGCTCTGGTGCTAAATTCAAATGGGCCAATCACAAGAGAGATGAGGCCGCTATTGAATTCAATAATGGCAGTGGTTCTTCTGTGATGGCGAGACCACCACTGATAAAGGTGGTGGTTCCACTGAGGATTATTTTATTCTGCATACATACATGTACATATATTCTATCTATCCCATCTCTAGTTCTCTAAGGCAAACATAGCCAAAGTTATGTCAAAGTGACAGTGACATGTATGTCTATGGAAAAAAAAAAGGTAAGATGGGGATACAAACTCCGAGTGTAACCAGACACTGTGCTGACACTCACTTTTATGCATTTTAACATTTGAAACACTCCAAAAATTACCCTGTTTTTGGAAAAGGGTTCTTGCCAGTGATTTTGTATACAAATATGGTGAAATGTTGGTGACTGTGTGACTGGTTGAAAAGCCAACAAAAATTTTCATTTAATTGGAGCAGATTTGAAACCAAAATGGTGTTTGTATTTAACCCCTTAACGACCTTGGACGTACTATTACGTCCTGGGCGCTAGGTACTTTGCGCACCAGGGCATAATACTACGCCCGAGGCCGGCCGCCCGCTCACTATCTGAGCGGGCGGCATCAGAACCGGGTGTTAGCTGTAACTGACAGCTAACACCCTGCTCCATAACCTCCTGTTGTAACTCAGTTCCGATCGGAGATTTTAACCCCTTGGATGCCGGGGTCAAACATGACCACGGCATCCAAGGGGTTCCTCCATCTTGCCGCCCCCCCCGACACCCAACGCTGCGAGATCGGGGTGTGCCGATATCTATAAACTGCAGCCCGGGGTCTTCCCAGTGAACCCAGGCTGCCTGGAGACCCCACTACCTGGTTGATCCTGCTGAGACCTGCGGAAGTCAGCGCTATGTGTTTCCATAGCGATGACTTCCTGTATAGACTGAAAGACACTTGTATGCTCATGTCTTGCAGTCTATAGTACTGAGCCAGAGATCACAGCATCTCTGGCTCAGGTGTCCTAATGGGACACATGAAATAGTAAAAAAAAGTGAAAAAAAAATAAAGTATATGAAAAAAATTAATAAAAGAATAAAGCCCCAAAAATTCCCTTTTCCTATATAAAATGAATTATATAAAAAATAAACCTAAAAATTAAAAAAACAGTAAATATTTGGTATCGCCACGTCCGTAACAACCTGTACAATAAAACTGAAACAATATTTAATGTACACGGTGAACGTCGGGAAAAAAAACGGAAAAAGAACGCCAGAAGTAATGATTTTTCACCATCTCACCTTACAAAATATACCGTAAAAAGTGATCAAAAAGTCATATGTGCCCCAAAACTGTACCAATAAAAAGCACAGATGGTCCCGCAAAAAAAAAGCCCTAAACCAAGTCTGTAAACTGAAAAGTAAAAATGCTACGCATCTCAGAAGATGATGCAAAAAAATTGATTTACTGTATGTCCCCAAATGGGTTTTTGTTCTGCAAAATTAGTATCGCATAAAAAAACAGTATGAATGAGGTATCCCCGTAATCGTACCGACCTGCAGAATAAAGGTAACATGTTACTTATGCTCTACGCTGCATGACGAAAAATTTAAAAGGTAAAACACAGTGCCAGAATTGATGTTTTTTTTTTTTTTAATCCACCAAGAAAGAGTTAATAAAATGTATTTAATAAGTTGTAAGCACCTAAGAATGATGTCATTACAAAATACATCTCATACTGCAAACAACAAGCCCTCATATGGCTACATCACCAGAAAAATAAAGAAAATATAGCTCGTACAATGTGAAGACAAAAACCCCAAAAATCGCCAAATAATTAGAACAAAACTGGCTGAGTCAGGAAAGGAATGTATAAGCTGTGCAAGCGTATATTAGGGTACAAACCAGATTTAGAGCTTACGATAATAAACCAGAAGTGACCCCCAGAGTGACCCCTCCAATAATAGGAGCTACTGGAGAAATAGTAGGGAATTTAGTGTACCCAATGTACTCTGCACAGCATACATATTCACTTTTCCCCATCCGCTGTGTATTCACGTCTGGGATACTAATGCTCACTACACCCCTTGATAAATTCTTTGAGGGGTGCACTTTTCAAAATGGGGTCATTCCGTAGGGGATTCCACTTTACTAGTACTTTAGAGGCTCTGCAAACATGACATGACATCCAGATCCCAAAGATCTGAATCTGCGCTCCAAAAGCCACATAGCGCTCCTTCCCTTCTGCACCCTACTGTGTTCCCAAACTGCAGTTTATACCCACATGTATTACACTTGTTGTACCCAGGATAACGTACTTAATGTCATATGTGGGTATAAACTGCTGTTTGGGCACAGCCGGGCACAGAAGGGAAGGAGCACTATTTGGTTTTTGGAGCACAGACTTGGACGATTTGGTTTTTGGACACCATGACACTTTTGCAGAGCTGAAATGCCAGTACAGTTGAATCCCCTGACATGTCACCCCATTTTGGAAACTACACCCCTGAAGGAATTTATCCAGGGGTACAGTGAGCATTTTTAACCCCCAAGTGTTGTTATAATTTATTATCCATAAATGAATATGCAGCTGATGGTGAAAGGTGAAAATGACAATTTTTCCAGGAATACGACATTTCAGTGCGTAATATGTTGTGCCCGGATTGTATCAGAGATGAACGCTCCAAAAGCTGTTGTGCCCGGGATCCCCACTCAACAGTTTTTGGAGTGTGTGTCTGTGCAGACATACACTGGTAAACTGGGCACAACATATTGGGCACTGAAATGGCGAATCTATAGAAAAATTTCATTTTTAACTTTTCATTATCAGCTGCGCATTCATTTCTGGAAATTAAAAGAATGCAACACTTAAGGGTTAATAATACTTGATACACCACTTGATAAATCCCTTGAAGGGTATAGTTTCCAAAATGGGGTGACATGTCTACGGATTCCACTTTACTGGCAATTCATGGGCTCTGCAAAAGCAGCATGGTGACCAAAAAGCAAACTGTGCTCCAAAAACCAAAATAGCGCTCCTTCCCTTCTGTGCCCGGCTGTGCCCAAACAGTAGTTAATACCCACAATATGGCGTTGTTAAGTACGTTATCCTGGGTACACCAGTGTCATACATGGGGGGCATAAACTGCCATTTGGGCACACAGTAGGGCACAGATGTGAAGGAGCGCTATGTGCTTTTGGAGCACATATTTAGATTGTTGTTTTTTGGACACCATGTCACATTTGCACTTACCCTAAAATTGCCCCTACAAAATGGGGGTCACGTCTTGGGGAATTCCAATTTACTGGCACTTCTAGGGCTCTGCAAAAATAACATGGCGACCAGAAAGTCCCTCTAAATCTGTACTCCAAAAGCTAAAAAAACACAGTGCTCCTTCCCTTCTGAGCCCTGCTGTGTGCCCAAGCAGCAGTTTACACCCACATATTTAATTTTTTTTGTCCCCGGGATAGCCCACTTAATAGTTTTAGGAGTTCATGTCTCTGATGCCACAAAGTGGCCGCAACGTATTAGGGACTGAAATTGGATATTTCTTTAAAAACTTTAATTTTCACTTTGTACATTAATTTTTGGGAAGCATTTTTAGGCTCAAAATGATAATACCCCTTGATACATTCCTTGAGGGGTGTAGTTTCTAAAATGGGGTCCCTTTTGAGGGGTTTCCATTGTATTGATACTTTAGGGGCTCTGCAAATGCGACATGGCACCTGAAAACTATTCCAGCCACATCTGCCCTCCTAAAGCCAAATAGCGCTCTTTCCATTCTGAGCCCCACCATGTTCCCATACAGCAGATTACAACCACATACGGGGCATTTCTGTGTTCAGAAGAAATTGTGTAACAAACTTTGGGGAGCTTTTTCTACTTTAACCACTTGCAAAAATTTAAAATATGTCACTAAATGGACGGTTTATTGGAAAAAAGTAATTTTTCATTTTTACGTCCCAAATTCAATAAAATCTGTGAAACAGCTGTGAGGTCAAAATGCTCACTATACACCTATATAAATTCTATCATGGGTGTAGTTTCCAAAATGAGGTCACTTTTTGGGGGTTTGTATTGTATTGGTACTTTAGGGGCTCTGTGAATGCGACATGGCACCCAAAAACTATTCCAGCAAAATCTGCCCTCCAAAAGCTAAATAGCGCTCTTTCCATTTTGAGCCCTGCCATTTACCCATGCAGCAGATTACAACCACATATGGGGCATTTCTGTGTTCTGTGTAACGAACTTTGGGGTGCTTTTTCTCCTTTGTTCTCTTGTGAAAATGAAAAATTTGGGGCTAAATTGACGGTTTATTGGAAAAAAAGTAATTTTTCATTTTAATGTCCCAATGTTAATAAAATCTGTGAAACAGCTGTAGGGTCAAAATGCTCACTATACCCCTTGATATGTTCTGTGACGAGTGTAGGTTCCAAAATGGGATCACTTTTAGGGGGCTTCCACTGTATTGGTACTTTGGGGGCTCTGCAAATGCGACACCTGAAAACTATTCCAGCAAAATCTGCTCTCCAAAAGCCAAATAGCGCTCTTTCCATTCTGAGCCCTGCCATGTACCCATGCAGCAGATTACAACCACATATGGGGTATTGCCGTGTTCAGGAGCAATTGTTTTGCAAACTGTGGGGAGCTTTTTCACCTTTAACCCCTTGTGAAAATGAAAACTTTGGGTATAAAGTGACATTTTAGTAATTTTTCATTTATACATCCCAGTGTTAGTAAAATCTGTGAAACGGCTGTAAGGTCAAAATGCTCAGTATACCCCTTGATGAATTCTGTGAGGGGTGGGTGTAGTTTCCAAAAATGGGGTAACTTTTTTGGGGTTTCCTTTGTATTGGTACTCTAGGGGCTCTGCAAATGAGACATGGCACCTGAAAACTATTCCAGCAAAATCTGCTTTTCAGACACCCAGTGTCACTCCTTCCCTTCCGTGCGCTGCCATTCACCCAAACATCAGTTTACACCCACATGTTGGGTGTTTCCGTGCTCAGGAGAAATTGCATAACAAACTGTGAGATGCATTTTCTCCTTTAACTCTTTATGAATGTGTTAATTTTAAGGCTAAATTAAGGAATTAGTGGAAAAAATTTAATGTCTAAATTTCACATCCATATTGTTTTAATTCCAGTGAAATGCTTAAAGGGTTAACAAACTTCCCAAATGCTGTTTTGAATTATTTGAGGGGTGCAGTTTTGAAAATGTGGTGATTTATGGGGGTTTCTAATATATAGGCCTTTATAATCCCCTTCAGAACTGAAGTGGTCCCTAAAAAATTAGTTTGGGAAATTTTCTTGTAAATCTGCAAAATCGCTGTTACACTTGTAAGCTTTATAACATCCAAAATAAATTACAGGACGATTAAAAGATTATGCCGATATATAGCAGAGATATGGTAGATAATATGTATTAATGTATTTGGGTGGTATGACTGTCCGAAATGCAGAGCATTTCACATTTTGAAAATTGCGATTTTTTTTTTTCCCCCAAATTTCCAACAAACTTCCTATTTTTTTATAAATAAATACAAAAATATTCATTAGTGTTTACCACTAACATGAAGTACAATGTGTCACGAAAAAAACAATCTCAAAATCACTTGTATAAGTAAAGACGTCTCAAAGTTATTGCCATATAAAGTGACATATGTCAGTTTTGAAAAACGAGACCTGGCCCTTAATGCACTTTTGGGCTGGGTCCTTAAGGGGTTAAGGACATAATAACACTTTTTTGTTTTGTTTTTTTGTTTGTTTTTTGACATGGGGACCTTTTTTTAAAGTAACATATTTTTTTATGTCAACACTAGAGATGGGCAAACTCTCGTCATTTGTTTTGAGTTGGTGGCTTCTGGTTTGTTTCAAGGCAAACAAATTTGGTACGAACTACAATTTCAATTATCTTAAAACATACGGTAGTGTAGAGGACTCTTAGGGCTCCTAGTAACCTATCTATAAAACATACGTTCCTCGGAGCCCTAAGAGTATTCTACACTATCTGTAAAACATAGTGTAGAATACTTTTAAGGTTCCTAGAAACCTATCTATAAAACATAGTGTAGACTACTCTTAGGGAAATAGGGAAGTGATTTGGCCACCAGCAGTCACATGGGCATGTCATTATGCTCAGCATGCCCAGGCCACCACTAAGGCACCAATCTCAGGCCATTGACATCACATAAGAGCACCACACACCACAGGAGGCCCAAGAAATGTAACAGAAGGTAAGTATGAGTGTATTTCTTTTTTTGTCATCTCCCATGGGCCTCCCCCTATTATATTCTGGAGACTGAAGAAGCCCCAGTGGCTACTGACAGGTGTGCCCTGTCAGTAGCCACTTTAATTATACATAGGTTTGTAGGAGCCCTAAGAGTGTTCTACACTATGTTTAAGCCAAATAAAGGTGTGGTTCATACTGAACTTGTTCAATCAAAAACAAATCTTGGTTCCAAACCAACTGGACCCCAGACAAAATGAATCTTGAGAGGTTCACGCATATCTACAGTACAGACCAAAAGTTTGGACACACCTTCTCATTCCAAGAGTTTTCTGTATTTTCATGATTATAAAAATTGTAGATTCACACTGAAGGCATCAAAACTATGAATTAACACATGTGGAATTATATACTTAACAAAAAAGTGTGAAACAACTGAAAATATGTCTTATATTCTAGGTTCTTCAAAGTAGCCACCTTTTGCTTTGATTACTGCTTTGCACACTCTTGTCATTCTCTTGATGAGCTTCAAGAGGTAGTCACCTGAAATGGTCTTCACTTCACAGGTGTGCCCTGTCAGGTTTAATAAGTGGGATTTCTTGCCTTATAAATGGGGTTGGGACCATCAGTTGTCGTGTTCAGAAGTCAGGTGGATACACAGCTGATAGTCCTACTGAATGGAGTGTTAGAATTTGTATTATGGCAAGAAAAAAGCAGCTAAGTAAAGAAAAACGAGTGGCCATCATTACTTTAAGAAATGAAGGTCAGTCAGTCCGAAAAATTGGGAAAACTTTGAAAGTGTCCCCAAGTGCAGTGGCCAAAACCATCAAGCGCTACAAAGAAACTGGCTCACATGAGGACCGCCCCAGGAAAGGAAGACCAAGAGTCACCTCTGCTGCGGAGGATAAGTTCATCCGAGTCACCAGCCTCAGAAATCGCAGGTTAACAGCAACTCAGATTAGAGACCACAAGGAATGGACATTAGACCTGTGGAAATCTGTGCTTTGGTCTGATGAGTCCAAATTTGAGATCTTTGGTTCCAACCACCGTGTCTTTGTGCGACGCAGAAAAGGTGAACGAATGGACTCTACATGCCTGGTTCCCACCGTGAAGCATGGAGGAGGAGGTGTGATGGTGTGGGGGTGCTTTGCTGTTGACACTGTTGGGGATTTATTCAAAATTGTAGGAATACTGAACCAGCATGGTTACCACAGCATCTTGCAGCGGCATGCTATTCCATCCGGTTTGCGTTTAGTTGGACCATCATTTATTTTTCACAGGACAATGACCCCAAACACACCTCCAGACTGTGTAAGGGCTATTTGCCCAAGAAGGAGAGTGATGGGGTGCTACACCAGATGACCTGGCCTCCACAGTCACCAGACCTGAACCCATTCGAGATGGTTTGGGGTGAGCTGGACCGCAGAGTGAAGGCAAAAGGGCCGACAAGTGCTAAGCATCTCTGGGAACTCCTTCAAGACTGTTGGAAGACCATTTCAGGTGACTACCTCTTGAAGCTCATCAAGAGAATGCCAAGAGTGTGCAAAGCAGTAATCAAAGCAAAAGGTGACTACTTTGAAGAACCTAGAATATAAGACATATTTTCGGTTGTTTCACACTTTTTTGTTAAGTATATAATTCCACATGTGTTAATTCATAGTTTTGATGCCTTCAGTGTGAATCTACAATTTTTATAGTCATGAAAATACAGAAAACTCTTGGAATGAGAAGGTGTGTCCAAACTTTTGGTCTGTACTGTAGCTACCATGGCCCAGCAAACTATCAGATTCAAGTTGAAGAGGGCTACATCTGTACATGTCAGAAGGGCATGCACGTTCACATAGAAATACATAGCAGAAAAACAATTGTGTCCACATGGTAGCGAAGATGCATACATGGTGGAAAGACATATACATCCACACAAGAATACACAACAAATACAGACATAAGTCCTCTATCAGACAGAAATATTTTGCAGATATACAGACAGAAGGACCACATGCCTCCAAACAGCAAATCGTGACACAGACAACAAAAGCATTTTACAGGCAAGGTGTGGCTAAAAAAGCACACATTTATACACACAGGAAAACAGGAATTGGTAGCAGAAAGTATTTAGGAGAGCAAACTAATCCTTAAAGAAACAGGATTACAGTAGTACAGCTACACATTCAGAGCACTATCATTAGATTGGCATTACTCCATGTGAAAAACTTTCAAACAACTGTTGATTTTCTGTCAGCATTTGTATCATTAATACATTTTGTAGATGTGTTATGTGTTACCTGAAGTGAAACATCACAAAAGGTTGAACAAAGGAGGTATAGAGAAATAGAAAGGGAAAAATATAAAATATATTTATGTTTACTAAAACATGAAATAATTCAGTTACTTGAATTTGGTTTTAAATTCTATTATAAATGGTCTTAAAAATTAAATTATACTATGTAACAAAGCCTTAAAAATATCTTTAATTTCTACTGGGAAAAACAGAGAGCGAAGTCCCTAAATGGTAATATCAGGAGACTTGGCAAGTACTAAAAAAGGTATAAAAAGTCTGGTCTAGTCTCCTTTACTGAGCCTCACACTGAATATGCAGGCTCTGGGTATTGCTTGTCAGTTGAATTTAGTTTAAGATTTTTAGTCTCAGTGACAATACAAGTCTGCTGGTGTTTGTTACTGACATGGTGGGTACTGAAGATGTCTGATGTGTCATAGGGCGCAGGAATTATCTGAGAATGGAATTGGGCATGTTCTTTCCCTTACTGCACACATGTATTATGTTTATAAGAATTTCCAAATTAAGAGTGTATGTACAGTTTTCTCCTCCACAGAAATTTATATTTATGTTTTTTGCTTATAATTGTGCAGATTGTTTTAATACTTACCCCTATCTTCTTACTTCTATCACTACTGTAATAATTTCATTTCTTTTTGGTATATATTCACAGAGGCCTCATCTCTATATGTTACGTAACTCAAATGGACAAATATTTTTTGGAAGCTATTTATGCTTTAGGGCTATGCACAGGCCATTTACTGACTTAAGGCAAGGGCTACTTTTTGTTGCAATAATTAATTTCAGAAATTTAGCTACAGTATAAGGTTACACAATATATTAAATTGCATAAAGTTTTGTGAACTAGAGCTGTGGCTAGTTAAAATCCATTAGCAGCACTCCAAAAACTCTCTATATAGCTTAGGCTTTAAAAAAAAAAAAAAAAAAGTTGTGCACTAGCCATTTTAGGACTGGGAGATTTTTCCTGGTTCAGGACCGGACACAATTTTTGGATTTTTTTTTTTGTACATGCAACTTTAAAGTCTATGACATTTTTTTCCTTCAGGTTATTGATATTATTTATGCATCTTGTTTTGGTGATGAATAGGGCTTTGTTTTTATGTAACTTTTTTATTGTAATACCTGAAAAATGTAAAAAAAAATAAAAAATGAGGGGGTGTGTATTTTTAATAGCACAAAGAAATTGTTTTCCCTCTCCATTATGGTAATTTTTATGTTGGTGAAAATGATTGTTGTTTTTCCAGGGCTGGCTGTAACCTGTGAGGTAGTGATGGTATATTTTTTTCCATTTTATTTATTTGTATTTATTTTACACAATGTGCCCCTCACATTTTCTTTTTTTTTTTTCTTTTGGAGGAGGAGGAGGCATTTTGACTTTCTTTTTTTTTAAACACTTGTCCTGTAACTTGGGCTGGTACATTAGATGGACACTGCAGCTCCTGTGGTTCCCAGTCTCTGGTGGTCATATGACCACAGGGTTGGAAGTGGAGCTGCATTATGGTGGTTCCCATTGCTGTGCATACAGTGCTCACTGAGCTCCAATTTTATTACTAAGGTTATTTTATTCTGCAATTATATCATTAAAGTGTAACTCCCATTTTATTTATTTTTTTGCTATTGTGTTGGGGTGTTTGGTGAACATTTTTGTAATATCCTTAATTAGCCTATCTAACTTTCTTATAATAGAAAACAGGCTGAAAAGTTACCAATAGAAAGGCCCTAAGCATTGCCAGGAAGACTCTGTCCTAAACACCTGTACTTAATGCAGTAGAGCTGTAGCCTTTGCCAAACGGGGGGATGGTCGCTTCAAATGGCTGTATCTCTGGGCATATACAACGTAGATAAATGGTAGGATTCTCAGCTTTATATCATATGCTGCCAAAAATTCAGCACTAGCATTAAAATAATTGGAGATATCACAAGCTAAAAACACAGTCAGGAATGTAATTTTTATGTGCAGCATGAACTGGTTTTAACAAGTGATATCTCACGGTATTTTATAGTTAATACTGCAGTCTTGGTATCATATTTAAGCTTTCTTATGAAACCAAAAATATGTCCAATAAAAGAAGATTTAACCAGTCATTGTGTGGTGTCAGAAGCTTTATCTTATAGCTAGAGAGGAAAACAGATACAGAGAACATCTCTTTTTCGGGACGCCTCATTACATAATCTGACATTTGCTTTCTCCTCTATTGGGCCTTTAGGGGAATAAATCTTAGTATCCAGCAACCTCCACAGATTAAAGCAGATCACAGTTGGTTCAAATAGTGGAATACACCATAATCATCTCATTAATTATAATAACAATAATTATTTGCTTTTTTAAAAATTATTTTGTTTTATTTTAAGTTTCTAAATATGAACAATATCTCCGCTGTCCATCTTACTGGATTTCCAGGTCTTCACAACCTCAAGTATCTTCTCTTCTCCTTCCTGCTCATCATGTTCTGTCTGATCATGGTTGGAAACCTTCTGATCATTGTGTTAATTTATCTGAGTAGAAATCTCCATTCTCCCATGTACTTTTTCCTCACACAGCTCTCACTTACTGACATCTTAGTGGCCACGGACATCATTCCCAATATGCTTAGTCTTGTGCTTCATGAAGGGGCCACCATGTCATTCACCTCCTGTTTAGTTCAGTTTTATGTCTTCGGAGTCTTAGAATGTGCTGAGTGTCTTCTCCTGACAGTGATGTCTTATGACCGCTATATGGCTATCTGCAACCCCCTCCACTACAGTATTACTATAAATGAGTCATTTTGTCTGAAATCTGTTATTTCAACCTGGATTGTCAGCTGCTTTATGAGCCTTGCCGATGTATTAGGATTATGTAGGCTGCAGTTCTGTGGAGATAATGTCATTGACCACTTCTTCTGTGATTACTCACCTATTGTGGAGCTTTCCTGCTCAGATACATTCACGCTCCAGGTCCAAACTGTCATAATGGGGTTTTGTATAATTTCTTGTCCATTTATCATCATTGTGATCTCATATGTGTGTATCATTGTCACAATCCTGAAAATCCAGTCAGATAGTGGGAGACAGAAAGCCTTCTTCACCTGCAGCTCACACTTGTCTGTGGTCTCCATATATTATGGAACATTAATATCAGTTTATGTGGTTCCAACAAGAGGACAATTGCTAATTTTGGGTAAAATCCTATCTGTCTTCTATACGGTGGTGACCCCATTGCTGAACCCACTAATTTATAGCATGAGAAACAGAGACTTCATGATGGCCTTTAAAAATCTAAAAAGTTTGATTTGATTTGAAAATTATGATTGATCTTAAGTTGGTATATTGTTACATTAATCTAGAAAAAATGTAAAAGTGTCAAAATAAATTGATTATGAGATCTAAAAAGAATGATTTGTTGTCTAAGTAGTGCTTAACTGCCTTACTACCCAAACTGGGAGTCATATTCGTGTATAAGGACTTATCACCAACCACTTTAATAGACAGTTTGAGCGTTATGTAGAGCCTTCGTCTCTAATATAAATGACAAACTGGGAACTGAAAGGAGCTGAAATTTGATCAACATCCATACTAACGCCTTGTGTCAGACTATTAGTCTGCCTGGTAAACCTACTTTTTACCTATTAGATATCCCAGGTTAAAGTAGGATATTCAAACCTTACACATGAAGACCAATCAAAGAATAGCCTACATACACATTAGAAATACAAATCAAGAAAATTATATTGAATATATGTTATTTAATAGAAAGCCAAACATGATAAAAACATATAAAAACAAATTAGTGGTAGAGAAAAAAATTTGGCGGTGGAGGTCACACAAACACCAGGGCAGTTGAGTGCACAAATCAATAGCACAGCAATATAATTCGGTTAGTCCAGTTCATGAATAAAATATAATGACAAATTCATATGCACATGTATCACAATGTAATCAATAAACATTATATGTTAGCAGTACATAGTATGCTGATACAAGAGATACTGTACAAGATTAAGAGCAAATATCAAAGCAAACTCTGTAAGATACATCAAGTGACATGACCAAAGTATTGCACATATATCAATCAGAGGTCCTTGGGAATCCTCCTAATAACACCCTGAGCTATGAGGGAACGTGAGAACAGGTTGTCATTTGTAGTATACAAGAAGAAAAATATTTTTCACCGACAGGAACAAAACAGTAACAATGACAAGAATCTGCAGAACTGATCATATGCTAAATAGTTGCAAGTCACATTTATGTATGAGATAGCCGAGAGGATTGTCTATAACATGATGGGAGTCTCACATTCCAAGCTGTAGTGGATGGTGAGATATGGAGTCTGAAAGTCATTATTACCCTTTTGCTCACCAGTCTTTATTAGCTGCAATTTGTTCAGCCTTAGAGAAATTACTTAAACAGTTGGAAAGACGCCTTATTTAAATCCACACGCTGTATATGTTATGGAGATATAAATAAAAGTTAAGTTTTCTTTTCTAGGAGCCTACGGGTACCGTAAGCTGCTAATTGAAGGATTGCATGTTCAAAACCTCTCCTCTGTAAAGCGCTGCGGAATATGATGGCGCTATATAAGTAAGCATAATAAATAAATAAATAATAATATTCAAGTAACAGAAGCATAGCGGTGTTACTACACTATTACTTTCTGCACATCCAACCCATCCACTAGCAGCTTCCAGCACACGGAGGCTGCTAGAACAGCTGATCTGTGCAGGGTCTGGGTGACAGACCCAATAGATCACATACTGATTTTTTATCCTGTGCATAGGTCATCAGTAGAGATGAGCGAATCGAAGCTGCTGAAGTGGAATTCGTTCTAAATTTCAGGAAATATTCGATTCACATGGAATCCGGATTTCCTGATGCTTCACAGTAACGAATATTTAGTAAGGACCTTTGTGACATCAGACAGTCACAAGATATTCTCTAGTGATTGGGTAGGCATGTCTTTGCTTGTTAGCAGATCCTTCCACATGAATAAAAAGTTGTCCGTGCTGCAGAGAGAGAGAGAAACATGACCGCGGCATCCAAGGGCTTCTGCAATTTTGCCGCCCACCCCAGTTGTCTGCAGACCGGAAATAGCTGTTTGTTTGCCGCAAATTAATTCGGATCAAATAGAATCATATCGCAAAATTACTGAATCAAATATTTGAATACTTCGCTCATCTGTAGTCATCAGCATGAAATGTATTTATTATGCTTACTTGTATAGCGCCATCATATTCTACAGCGCTTTACAGATATTGACAGTCACTATCCCATATAGGGCTCACAATTTACATTCCATATCAGTAGGTCTTTAGAGTGTGGGAGGAAACCGCAGTACCCAGAGAAAACCCACACAAACTCCTTGTAGATGTTGTCCTTGGCCGGACTTGATCCCAGGACTGCAAGACTGCAGTGCTAACCACTGAGCCACCGTGCTAACCACTGAGCCACCGTGCTAACCACTGAGCCACCGTGCTAACCACTGAGCCACCGTGCTAACCACTGAGCCACCGTGCTAACCACTGAGCCACCGTGCTAACCACTGAGCCACCGTGCTAACCACTGAGCCACCGTGCTAACCACTGAGCCACCGTGCTAACCACTGAGCCACCGTGCTGCTCATAATCTACATTTGGGTTCATAAAACATTTATAATAAAATGTATTATATATATATATCTTTTAGGAAAAGCCAAATAATATACTATATACATATTTCATATTGTCATAATCTAAACACTGTGTTCTGCACTATAAATCTAGGTCAATATTTATGGTAATTGGTGAAGGATATGTGTGTATATAGTATATGTTATGAATTCCTTTCAAAATGTAATTTCTCTAAAATGAACTGTTACAACTAACAGTCTGTACTGTAGAAGAAAATTGGCAGAAAAAGTAGTCAAACAAAAATCTACAGGTGTCATCACCTTGAAAAAAAAAGAACAATTTCTCCCTTTCCCAAGTATGTCCTTGCAAAGAAACCTATAAGAACATACTGTACATCTCCATACAGATGTTGTCCTTGGTTGAATTCAAACCCAGGACCCCAGTGCTATAAAGCAATAGCACTAACCACTGAGCCATCATGCTATCTATGAGTACCAAACTACACAAAGAAGACCAAAAAGAACACTGGGCCCTAATGCAATGCTTCTAAAACTGTGGGGCAGGCCCCTCGGGTGAGTCCCCTTGGGTGAGGCTTGGCTCTCTGGCTGGTGAGGTACAGGTCCACGCCAATGTCAGCTTCAGCATAAAGCATGGACTAGAGATGGGCGATCCTCTCAAGATTAGTATAGTTTTGTCTTCGGGTGGCTCGAGACCATTTTTTTTGCGTTAACCACTTCAATACCGGGCCAATTTCTGGTCCAGGACCAGACACATTTTCAGGTTTTTTGTATGTGCAGTTTTGAGGGCTGTGACATTTTTATCATTTGGATTATTCAACTAATTTCTGCGTCTTTTTTTCAGTGACATATAGGGCTTTATTTTTATGTTTTTAATTTTGAATGTTTTAAATTTTGTTTAATATAAACAAAAGAGGAGGGAAAATGGGTCTTTTTTTCACTTTTTATTTTTTTGTATTTAATAACACAAAGGGCTACCAAAAAACTTTATAAAATAGTTTTTCCTCTCCGCTATGGTCATTTTTATTTTGTATGGTGTCGTCGGGGTGGGGCTATAACCTTTAATAAGGGCGTGTTGACATATTTTATTTTTTAATTATTTTACTTACTTTTTTTACCTTTCTGTTCATTTTTGTATTTTATATTTTTTTACACTGTGTTCCCATAAGGTTATAATAGACCTTTGGGGACATCAGAACTTTTTTTTTTTTTTGTTGGGGAGGCTGATTTCCCCTGTAACTGGGGCTGGTATATTTAGCCCCAGTTGCAGGAGGAATACAGCATGCTACTGCATGTTACTATAGAGCTTATAGAGCTGATCTGGGTCCTGTAGGACCCAGCAGCTCTAAAATACGCTGATCCCTGCGGATCACGTGACCGCCGGGTAAGAGGGGAGCCGCAACATGGCAGTGCCTATAGAGGTATATACAGCTTTCTCTGGGAGCTCCATCTGAAGTTACATCTGGCTCCCCGTTTCAGCTGCTGAGATCTGCTTGGACATACCAGTACGTCCTTGCAGAACAAGGCAACCACCTTCCGGATGTATATACCCAATTGGCAGTCCGGAAGTGGTTAAACAAGTTTGGTATGAATCACATAAAGTGAGTTTGTGTGAGCTGGTGAGTGTGGTTTGAATCCAAGTGTGTTTGCTCTAAGTGTAACTTAAGATTAAGTGACTTTAGATTCAGGTACTTTACAAAAAAAAAAATCCCCATCAGGTAAGATGTGCTCCATGCTTACCAATGCGGTCCAGTGTACATCTTGCAGCATGTATTCTCTGCTTGAGCAGCCGCTTGAGGGGGCATACTGCTGTGCAAGATGTAAGCACGTTGCACATTTGGAAGCCCAGATCATGGATCTAAATGAGCAATTTGCAAGACTGAAATCCATTGATAACTTGGAAAGGAGTTTGTTGCTCACAGAGCAGGAACTCGTTGGGGTAAGTGCAGAGGGGGATGGTAGCATGGAGGTGCAGGAACATGAGGCAACTAGCTGGGTGACAGTTAGAAAGCAGCGGGATAGAGGGAAGAGTGCCAGGGAGGTTAGTGCTGAACTGGCACACCAACAAGTTTGCTAAATTGGCGAATGAGGGGGATGTTAGTACAGGGGTAACACTGCTGCAGCAAGACACTTCCTCTGACCGCCAGGGGAATGTCTGCGCCAGTAAGAAGGGGGATAGGAGTGCAGAGAAGATAGACAGGTGCTGAGAGTGGGGGATTCAATTATTAGGGGAACAGACAGGGCAATCTGTCACAAAGACCGGGATCGTCGTACGGTGTGTTGCCTTCCTGGCGCTCGAGTTCTGCGGATCGGGTTGATAGATTACTGCGTGGAGCTGGTGTGGATCCAGCGGTCGTGGTGAATGTTGGCACAAATGACAAAGCTAGCGGTAGGTGGAAGGTCCTTAAAAATGATTTCAGGGATCTAGGGAGAAAGCTGAAGGCAAGGACCTCCAAGGTAGTATTTTCAGAAATACTACCTGTACAGCGAGCCACACAGGAAAGGCAGCGGGAGATTAGGGAGGTAAACAAGTGGCTCAAGAGCTGGTGTAGGAAGGAGGGGTTTGGGTTCCTGGAGAACTGGGCTGACTTTGCTGTGGGCTACAGGTTCTATGGTAGGGATGGGCTGCATCTCAGTGGGGAGGGGGCAGCTGTGCTGGGGGAGAAGATGGCTAGATGGTTGGAGAAGTGTTTAAACTAGGGACTGGGGGGGAGGGTAACAGATGTAGAGGGCAAGATAGTGTAGAAATGGAAAGAGGGCTAAATAATGTAACTGGGGGTGGAGCGGGGGGGTGGGGTTAGAACAGTCAGTAGGCAGTGGAAGAGCAGGGATAATAAATCCTTGAAATGTATGTATACTAACACCAGAAGTCTCACTAACAAGATGGAGAAACTGGAAGTGATAATGTTGGAAGAGAAATATGACATGGTGGGGATAAGTGAGACATGGCTGGACTCCATCTATGACTGGGCCGTAAATACACAGGGGTATAGTATGTTTAGAAAGGAGCGTACCAATAGGAAAGGGGGAGGGGTTTGCTTATACGTAAAATCCTGCCTTAAGCCAGTTTTGCGAGAGGACATTTGGGAGGAAAATGAATATGTGGAGTCCTTAAGGGTGGAAATTAAGGGAGGAACAAAGAAAAATAAAATACTGATAGGGGTTTGTTATAAATCTCCAAATATAATGGAAGAAGCTGAAAATGTACTAATAAGACAAATAGATGAGGCCACAAAGCACAATAAAGTCATTATTATGGGGGATTTCAACTACCCAGATATCAACTGGGAGGCAGAGACCTACAGGTCCAACAAAGGGAACAGGTTTTTGTCAGTAATAAAAGCCAATTACCTATCGCAACTAGTGCAGAACCCAACAAGAGGCGAGGCACTTTTAGACCTAATTTTAAGAAATGAACCTGACACATTGTCAAAAGTGGAGGTTGGGGGTCATCTTGGTAATAGTGACCATAACATAATAAGTTTTCTTGTACACACTAAAAAAATGTTCAATAGAGGGGGAACAAAAACACTAAACTTCAGGAAGGCCAATTTTAACCAGCTGAGAGAGGAGCTTAGCAGCATAAACTGGGACAATGTCCTTAAAGTGACAGGGACACAAACAAAATGGGACATTTTCAAAAGCCTTCTAAATAGGAACACTAAAAAACATATCCCTTATGGGAATAAGCGGGCCAGAAATCATAGAAAACCAATATGGCTAACTAAAATGGTAAGGAGTGCAATGAGGGATAAAAAGGAAGCATTTAAAGTGCTAAAAAAAGAAAGTAGAGAACAGCATTAAAAAAACTATAAAGAGAAAAATAAATTGTTTAAAAAACAAATAAAGGAGGCGAAGATCTAGGCTGAGAGAAAAATTACAAAGGAAAGTAAAAATAATCCAAAATTATTCTTCAATTACATAAATAACAAGAGAATAAAAACTAACAATGTGGGCCCTCTCAAAAATAATCTGGGTGTAATGGTGGAGGAGGATGAGGAAAAAGCACAACTATTAAATGCCTTCTTCTCTACGGTGTTTACACAAGAAAATTCAATGGCCAGCAACATGATTAGGGGTAATGTTAACTCTCCATGTCCCCTGTTTAACCCAGGAGGAAGTGCGGCGCCGCCTTCAAAACACTAAAATAGATAAATCACCAGGTCCAGATGGTATACACCCCCGAGTTCTGAGGGAATTATGCACAGTGATAGACAGACCCTTATATCTAATTTTTAAGAATTCAGTAATGACTGGGTCTGTTCCACTTGATTGGCGCATAGCAAATGTGGTGCCAATTTTCAAAATGGGGTCTAAAAGTGAGCCTGGAAACCAGTGGTGAACCTAGCCTCTTTGCTGCCTGAGGCGGACTATAGAAAGACGCCCCCCCCCCCAAAAAAAAAAACAAAAAAAACTGAGTTTCCATGCTACTAGTTTAACACACTGTTATCTTCGCACAATATACACAATACACAAAGTTATAAAACAGTTTATAAGAATTCTTCTTCCTGTATTACTTCAGTATCAGATCAACAACACGGCATTAACAATGAAAGTAACTTCACACATCTTCTGCTTGGTGGATGGACGAGCCCACATGGCCCCCATTCTCTATAATAGGAGCCCCGCAGATAGCTGAGTACTGGACTTCGGCTATCTTTGGCACTCCCATTGAAGTGAATGAGAGCCACGCGGGTTCGTCCATCCACCAAGTGACACCTATATATATATGGCTGCGGTCAGGCTGGATTCCCACCTAGTGGGGGGAAAAACCCAATTATCAGGCTCAGTGGGGGTCTCAGCAGACAGACCCCCATCAATCAGGTATTTATCCTCTATCATTTAGGTGAATACAGGGCAGTAACATTCTGTGACTTACAGGTGATGTCTCTGACTAATCCTTCACATTTCATTAATAAACTAATCAGTGGGGTTCAAAAACCCAGGACCCCCACTGATCAGCTGTTTGAATGGTACCTGTGTAAGCGCCGTGACCGCTTCTCTGTTTACATAGCGTATTTCATTTCATAGCGGCCATGTAATGTAACTGCAGCCTCGTCCTGTACATGTCTACAGTATGTGACAAGGCTACAATTACATCACACGGTCACTATAAACAGACAGCGTATAATATAAGCAGGTGCCATAGCCCATGTTTATAGCACCCCATTTACACACACTATAAAGTTCCACAGCAGCCCCTGCACACAGTATTACACAGTGTTATGGCCCGCAGCGGCCCCTGCACACTGGATTATGCCTCTCAGCGGCCCCTGCACATGGTATTATGCTCCATAGTGGCCCCTGCTCACGGTATTATGCCCCGCATTGGCCACTGCACACGGTATTATGTTCCGCAGCAACTCCTGCACACAGTTTTATGCCCCATATTGGCCCCTGCACTGGTATTATGCTCCATAGTGGCCCCTACACTTGTATTATGCTCTATAGTGGCCCCAGCACACGGTATTATGCTCCATAGTGGCCCCTGCACTGGTATTATGCTCCAGAGTGGCCCCTGCACAGGGTATTATCCTCCATAGTGGCCCTTGCACTGCTATTATGCTCCATAGTGGCCCCTGCACTTGTATTATGCTCTATAGTGGCCCCTGCTCTTGTATTATGCTCCAGAGTGGCCCCTGCACAGGGTATTATCCTCCATAGTGGCCCCTGCACAGGGTATTATGCTCTATAGTGGCCCCTGCACTGGTATTATCCTCCATAGTGGCCCCTGCACTTGTATTATGCTCTATAGTGGCCCCTGCACTCGGTATTATGCTCTATAGTGGCCCCTGCTCTTGTATTATGCTCCAGAGTGGCCCCTGCACAGGGTATTATGCTCTACGGTGGTCCCTGCACAGGGTATTATGCCCCATAGTGGCCGAACCATGAACTATTATTATACTCTGGGGTCTTTTCAGACCCCAGAGTATAATGATTGGAGACCAAGGAGAGAATACAAACATAAAAATCAGAATTACTTACCTATCCTGGACACCGGTGCACTCCTTGCAGCTTTAGGCCCTGTTTAATTGCGCACACACGTCACGTGATCAGGCCGGCGACGCGACCTGATGACGTCACCACAGGCCTCAAGCCTGCTCGGAGTTACATCGGATCGCAGGAGGTAACACAGTTTTTTATGTTCCCTCACCAACCCTAGGCCTCCGATTATTATACTCCGGGGTCTGCCCATAGCAGAAGGGGAAGCGGGGGCGGCCACGAGCAGACGCGGGGTAGGTAAATAAATAGGCAGTTACCTGCCGGGGATACTCCAACAGGTAACGGCCTATTTATATATATATAAAAAAAAAGCTATACTCACCTGCTATGCCTTGATGCAGCCGCCGCCGCCTCCCCCTCTTGTCCGCGACGTCTGTGTCTCAGCGTAGGCGGCGTGATGACGTCATTGTGTCGCCGCCTGCGCTGAGATGCGACGTCTTGTAAACCAGCCCAGGACAGGCCACGCTCAGCTCTGTTTTTTTTTTTTTTTTAAAGCGGCCTGTCCTGGGCTGGTTTACATTAAATAGTAAAATGCCGCCCCCCGAACAGTGCCGCCCGAGGCGGCCGCCTCACCTCGCCTCATTAGCGGTGCGCCCCTGCTGGAAACTATAAGCCAGTAAGTCTGACTTCTGTAGTGGGTAAGATATTTGAGAGCTTTCTAAGAGATGCTATCCTGGCGTATCTCAATGTAAATAATCTTATAACACCCAATCAGCATGGTTTTATGAGGAATCGGTCCTATCAGACTAATCTGATCAACTTCTATGAAGAGGTCAGTTCTAGACTAGACATGGGTAATGCAGTGGACATGGTGTATCTGGACTCTTCAAACGCTTTTGATACTGTAGCACATAAAAGGTTGGTATGCAAAATGAGAATGTTGGGACTGGGGGAAAACATATGCATTTGGGTTCGCAACTGGCTCATTGATAGGAAGCAGAGGGTGCTTATTAATGGTAAATATTCAGACTGGGTAACAGTCACCAGTGGGGTGCCACAGGGGTCAGTATTGGGTCCTCTCCTGTTTAATATCTTTATTAATGACCTGGTAGATGGTTTGCAAAGCAGGGTGTCCATATTTGCAGATGATACTAAACTTTGTAAGGTAATCAAAAATGAGGAGGATAGTAGAATATTACAAGGGGATCTAAGGAAGCTGGAAGCATGGGCCGAGACTTGGCAAATGAAGTTTAATATTGACAAATGTAAGGTTATGCATTTTGGACGACGAAATAAAATGTATGATTATGTACTTAATAGTAAATGACTGGGTAAGACTGCCAATGAAAAAGACTTGGGGATTGTGATGGACAATAAGCTTACCTTTAGTGACCAGTGCCAGGCAGCTGCTGCCAAGGCAAATAAAATTATGGGATGCATCAAGAGGTCTAGATTCTCATGACAAGAACATAGTTATGCCTCTATACAAATCACTGGTATGGCCACACTTAGACTGTGGTGCACAATTCTGGGCCCCAGTATACAAGAAAGACAAAATCGAACTAGAATGAGTGCAAAGAAGGGCAACCAAAATTATTAGAGGAATGGGTGGATTGGAGGACAATGATAGATTAACAAACTTGGGGTTATTCAGTTTAGAGAAAAGACGTCTGCGGGGAGATCGAATAACAATGTACAAATACATGAAGGGACAGCACAAAGACCTTTCTAATGATCATTTTACTCCTAGGCCGGCAACAAAGAAGGGGATTCTTTACAGTAAGAACAGCGAGGCTATGGAACTCTCTGTCCCAGGAAGTGGTGATGGTGGATTCATTGAACAAGTTCAAAGAGGGCCTGGATGCCTTTCTCGAACAGAACAACATTATGGGTTATGGGTTTTAGATTTTAAGGGCACGTTGATCCAGGGTTTTATACTGATTGCTAGATTGGAGTCGGGAAGGAATTTTTCCCATGAAATGGGGAAATTGGCATAAGCCTCATGGTTTTTTTTTTGCCTTCCTCTGGATCAACACTGTAGGGGACTGTAGGGTTATCGGTTGGACTTGATGGACTGATATCTTCATCCAACCTCATCTATTATGTTACTATTTTAATATGTTACACCTTAAATTGGCTAACATTAATTAAATTTAATTTAATATGCTCCAAAAATTACCCTTTTTATGGGGAAAAGGTGTTTGGGTTTCTTGCAATATAACAGTCATGTGTTTCTAAAGTGAGCCACTTAAAGTGATGAAGAATTGGCTTTCCAAAAAAGAACACAAAAAAACTCTTTAGCCACCAATCTTTATGAGATCAGAATGCCGCACCAACATTGCATTGTATTGGAAGAAGCAATGGTGAGGTTGTTTCATTGTTCATTTTCCTTTCATTATGTCAACAAATTTGGGGCACACTATCAGCATGCTTGGCCTGTCAGCTGAAAAAAACAGTAGAATATCTGCTGGAAAGGATTTTTCTGACCATGAACAACACCTGGGAGGCCGAAAAGAACCTGGATTATCCTGCCAGTTATCCCTGCATGGGTTGGGAGCAAATGCCACATTAACATTTACAAAATTTGAAGAAAAATTTGGACATAGATGTTTTCAAAAAGTAATCATTACTAAGTAAATAGTAATAAAGTAAAAAAAACAAAAACCGCAGACCATAAATATTGAAATTAGCAACCCACACTATGACTATTTTATTAAAAATAAATTAAAAAAAAGCCTCATTTGCTGGACAGATTGTACTTCATAGTACAGAATTTGAAATGATCTACAGATCTAGTGATATACAGGGAAGGTGCGATCATTTAAGAATGGTGGGATTTAGAAAACCCTTGCTTTTGTGCCATTTTTGGTTACAGTGTTTCTCATCCACAACAACCACAAAAGACTTCAAGCTGTCATTGATGTTAGAGGGGGCAATACACGCTATTAAGAACGGGGGGATGTAAACTTTTGAACAGAGTCATTTTGATGTTTTTGGTTGTCTTTATGATTTAAAAAGAGAAAACACAGAAGTTTGACAATAAATTTATTTATTCTGCTTACTTATATAGCGCCATCATATTCCGCAGCGATTTACAAACAGTGTCCCATATAGGGCTCACAATCTACATTCTCTATCAGTATGTCTTTGGAGTGTGGGAGAAAACCGGAGTACCTGCAGGAAACCCACACAAACACAGGGAGAACATACAAACTCCTTGCACATGTTTGTTCTTGGCAGGATTCGAACCCAGGACCCCAGCACTGCAAGGCTGCAGTGCTAACCACTGAACCACAGTACTGCCCTATGGTTTCAACCAACCACTAACCATGAGTGGAGAAAGTGTTTGTGCTATCATTCATATTCTCTGAAAAAAGGCCAAAAAAATAAAAACTTGTAAACTTGTAAAAAATGTAAACTTTTTAGCACAACTGTATATATAATAAAAGTTTTCTTTACTTACACTTTAAGCAATAAAGAACCATAATAAATCTAATTATAGGATTTCTCATATGTATTCAGGGTGTACATTGGGGAGTCTTGTGGAGATCTCTATGGATATTGAGCTGTTTACCTAGAAATGTATAAAATGTCCATGTAATAATTCCTTCTATGACTGTCCAGACTCTATGATGGGACTGTGTCATATGTTGTACATGCAGCTGTATTGTTGTGGAGATCTTTCTACAAATAGATGCAGGAATATACAATATTTCATTATCAGCACATATGGAGGCTATATGCAGCAGAGAGGTGAGCACCCTGCGTATGCTGAGGGTCAAGTCAAGGGGTGAGGCAAAAAATTATTACTGGTAAATGACACTGACTGCTAGGAGACTGCAGCACTATGCACACTAACATGATGACACAACATGCTAAACTAGACATAAATACATATGTGTCTTTTTCACCTGTTTGACTCTTTTAAGAGACTGACATGAAATTACCAGTTTAACCCCTTAAGAACCAAGCCAATTTCATTTTTACACATACGCTCCTTCCTCTACACATTCTAAGAGCCATCATTTTTTTTCATTCTTCAGCTCAGTCACATGATGGCTTATTTGTGGAATATATTATACAGTGGGGAAAAAAAGTATTTAGTCAGCCACCAATTGTGCAAGTTCTCACACTTATAAAGATGAGGCCGGCCTGTAATTGACATCATAGGTAGACCTCAACTATGAGAGACACAATGAGAAAACTAATCCAGAAAATCACATTGGCTGATTTTTTAAGAATTTATTTGCAAATTATGGTGGAAAATAAGTATTTGGTCACCTACAAACAAGCAAGATTTCTGGCTCTCACAGACCTGTAACTTCTTCTTTAAGAGGCTCCTCTGTCCTCCACTCATTACCTGTAGTAATGGCTCCTGTTTGACATTGTTATCAGTATAAAAGACACCTGTCCACAACCTCAAACAGTCACACTCCAAACTCCACTATGGTGAAGACCAAAGAGCTGTGGAAGGACACCAGAAACAAGGCCTCTCTTGTATTTTTAAGTGGGAGAACTTGCACAATTGGTGGATGACTAAATACTTTTTTCCCCAGTGTACTTTGTAATGACTCCATTCAACATCCTGTGCAATGTACTGGGAAGCTGGAAAAAAATTCAGGATGAAGTGAAATTAAAAAAAAACGCATTTGCACCAAATTCTTATGGGTTTAAATTTTATGGCATTCACCATGTGGTAAAAATGACAGGTTATCTGTATTCTGTGGGTCAGTATGATCACAGCGATACCACATTTATATAGTATTTGTAATGTTTTGATACCTTTTTAAACAATTAGCGAAATAGAGAAATTCTTTTGTGTCGCCATGTTCTGACACCTGTAACTTTTTCATATTTGCGTGTATGGAGGTGGTTATAGCATCTTTTTATGTGAGATAAGATGTAGTTTTTATTGATACCATTTTGGGTAGGGTCTGATGTTTTGATCTCTGTTAATTCCATTTTTTAGGAGGAAAAGTTTTTTAGCTATTTATCAATTTCTATTTTTTTCCCTGCTATGGCGTTTAACTTATGTCTATGGCAGCGTGTAATAGAACTATAGTAATGACAAGCCTGGGAGACCTCAATAGGCTCATGGTTTTCATGGCAACCAATTGTTACCCTCTGATGATGTTTCAGAAGGCAGCGAACGTTAAAAATGGCAGTGTCTATGGCACCTGTGCACTTTATATGCCACAGTCATGTTTAATTGCATCATCCAAACGGTTAACAGCCGCGAATGGTGTCGGTTGTTAGCAGTGGTCACTGGTTGTATTATTGTAAGGGAATCACTAGAGGAGCGATTCCCCAGAAGCTGCTGGAGAACTAGGGGGGAGGGGCACAACGAGACAGTGGACCCTAAGCTGAATCCCCCCCACTGTCCCTGGCTAACTTGCCCGATCTGTCCTAGGTGACAGCCAGCAACCACGTCGACAGTCCCTCCTTATAATAAGTGATCACATAGAACGCAGACAAGACGCACAACAACAAAGGGAGGTTAGCTAGCCAAGGGGTCAATAACAAACGAGCAAAACAGTACAAAGTCAAAATCCAAAAGAATAGTCAAAAGGCAAGCCAAAGGGTCAGAGAATGAAGTAACAAGGTAGCAAGGAATATAATAAAGAGAGCAGGCAAAACACAAGTGTAATAACCGGCAGCCATGTGAGGGCTGACAACCTGTTTATAGAAAGTCTGGACCAGCCCCAGAGCTGATAGGTACACAGGCTGTCAATCACTCAGGCCAGGAAGAGATTAACTCTATGCAGTCCAGAGAGAAATGTTCCTAATTACACGGGTGTGGCTTTACACAGCAAGAGAACTAGGACCATGTTCAGACTGAGCATCAAGAAGCTTAAACAAAGAACCAAACTGAAGACGCCTCCTTCGCCACAGCGTGCGAGCGGAGGGCGGCGCCGAGACCCGAAACGGCAGAGACGTTACAATTATACAGCCAGCATCCCCCATGTATGGAGAGGGCTCATCTCTCTCCATACAGCCCCTCACATCTAGTCATGTACATGATTTTGCGTGAAGGAGATATAAAATCATGTGTTACTTGCAGAGCAAAATTATGGATTTTTTTTTTTTTTTCTTAAAGCTGGTCTCCTTGTGCCATTTATCTTGGTGTATGTCAATATAGTTGAGAGGGTAAGGAAAGACACTGCAGGAGAGTTAGCATATCGATTTGTGATAATGTGTTACAAAACCATGTAATATTCAGAAAAGCTGCTTAACTTGTAATACTCATATCTAGAATGTCAAGCCAAGAGGACAAGGTAGGAGGCATCTGCAAATACTATTAATCTTGTCAACATGTCGTTCCTTGTTACTATCCTCAAAACCTTCCAAGAGACCAAAAGCTGCAACATTTACAGGAGGTCATTTCTAAAATGAGGTAAAGCAGTCACTGAATGTAATGGACTAGTCTGCGGCTAGCCAGCCTTGCTCTTACCAACAGGTACAAAGATGGTGTGCACAAAGCAGGGTGTGGTGCTTGTACCAGGGTGACTGGCTAAAATGATAACTGCCTAAATCAAATGACAACATTTACTTATGTAAGCTTTCATTAAAATCTTTGAGATTTTGCTACTTTGAGTAATTAAAATTATGCAAGAAATCTATCATTAAAAAGTCACAAAGCAGAGTTGTCTTAACTTTTCGAGGCTATTTGCCCAAAAACTTGCAACATGTTGTCTTTATTACACTATTCGCTGCAGTTTTGAATACTGGGTGGGAATGTGGGCGTGGTCAGCCTTACTAATTGATTGTACTCCAGATTTATTGACTGCAAAGCTCTAAAATTATTGCAATTTCACCAGAAAAAAAAGGGGAACAGTAGGTATTTTAACTTTGTATTATGCGTTTATTAGAGATGAGAAAATCTCGCAAGATTTTGTTTTGCTCAAATCAGTCGTCAAATTTAAATAAAATCGATCTTAATCAAAAGTGCTTCAGTTGCCCCAAATTGTCGTTTTGAGAGTAACTAAAACTACATGATATGAGGTCATTGGTCATTGAATGTAAAGAATTGACAGCTGTAATATGAGAATTTAGCTGTCATTGGCTGGTTACTGGTTACTACTTTAGACTAAGGCCCACCGTGGCAACCCGCAGAAAAAAAAGTGCTGCAGGAAAAGCCGCAGTGGCAACACATCGTGGTTCTTCCTCCAGTGCTTTCACAGAAAGTTCACAGAGGTTTTCTCTGCAGACTTTCTGCTTCAATTATATCTATAGGGAAACCACTGGCATTTCTCTAGATATAATCGACATGCTGTGATTTCCAAAACCGTGACGGTTTTGGAAATCGCTGTGTGTCCACACAACGTATTTTTCCGCAAAGTGGAGATGGGATTCTCTAGAATCCCATCCATTTTGCTGTGACTGTAAAACACTGCGTTTTAGCCATGGTGTTTCCGTCACGTGGGGCCCTGGCAATAAAAACAGCCCATTGACCGCGTGTAACCAGTCCTGGGCCACTTTAAACCAGCCAACGACAGCTGTAAGATCATATTGGTAGATTTCCCAACTGCATCTACTGTAAGTTTGGTCCAAGCCTCAACTATTACTACTACTACTAATAATAATAATAATATATAAAATAATATTTCCTGACATTGCTTCTGATATTAAAAAAAAAAAAAGCTTGGGATTTGCTTGAATCCAAATCTTTTAGACAAGTCAGCATACATTGAATCTGCTCATCCTTAATATTTAGGTGTTAATCGTGAAATTGTTATTGAGAATCAGATGACAACATTAGTGTGTATTCAGATGCTGAGTACAAAGCATAGGCAAACTAACTATTCATTCCAAGGAGAAGGAGACATCATTTGTGTAGGAAGGAAAGATGTTTTCAATAGTGTGTGGGTTTTTGTTTTTTTTTTTTTCATTCTATACAATTGGACTTCATAGGAATCGATGGTAAAACGTTTGTATTTTTTTTTCAGGGGACAATGAGAAATAATATCACCTCCATCATCCTTCTGGGATTTCCAAATCTTCAGAACTTCAGGTTTCTTCTCTGTTCCCTATTGATTCTTATATATTATGGGGCCATTACAGGAAACCTCCTTATCATGGTCTTGTATTTAGTGAGTAGGACCCTTCGGTCCCCCATGTACTTCTTCCTTACACAGCTATCATTGTGTGACCTCCTGCTGACTACAGATATTGTGCCCACCCTTCTTCTCACTGTACTGTATGGAGAATTATCTGTGTCTTTCATCGGCTGTATCATCCAGTTTTTTTGTTTTGCTAACTCAGAGTCTTTGGAATGTCTTCTCCTGTCAGTGATGTCTTATGACCGGTATGTGGCTATCTCTAATCCCCTACGATATCACTCCATCATGACTCATAGGTTTTGTGTCACATCAGTAAGTATAATTTGGTGGACATGTGCTATGATATCAATGGTTGATGCCATTTCTATTAGTAATCTCTATTTCTGTGGACCTCACATAATTGATCATTTCTACTGTGACTTTGAACCCCTAGTGTGGCTCTCCTGCTCCGATACATCCATAATTCATACACTGATCCTTATAATGGGATTTTTCTTTGTGACAATACCTTTTATAGTTATTGTGATGTCCTATGTGTACATTGTCATCACCATTCTGAAGATCCCATCCAATACTGGAAGACATAAAGCCTTCTCCACCTGCAGCTCCCACCTCATTGTAGTCTCCTTATTTTATGGGACATTGATCACTGTTTATTATGTTCCAACAAGAGGACAATCTCTGATCCTGGGCAAAGTCTTGTCTCTGATTTATACTGTGGTGACCCCACTGTTTAACCCCATTATATACACCCTGAGGAACAAAGACTTTAAGGAAGCTTTCCATGAACTTAAGTTCATTTTTTAATTTTCAATTTTCTCATGTCCTGACTTCAAGAAATTCCACTGTAGTATTATTACACAGACAGGATAAATTTTCCTCAAAGTTAAAATTTAAGATATCAATATTCTGAACTGTATATTTTTTACTAACAAAGTCAGTCCTGTTAGTGAAAAATCTTTTAAGGGTTTTTTTTTTTTTTTTTTTTTGGACAACATTTTTTTTTCTTAAATACATACAAATAGATATAGACACAGTGTCAGAATTGTTGCCAATCACTATTATGATTAAGTAGTGTTCAGTAAAATGATTGGAAATAAAAAACAGAGCAAGAGACAGGCTAAAGAGGAGTGAGAATAAAACACTCTTACTGCAAGTACTAACAATAAGCATATGGGTTGCAGCAGCAATACTGCTTTTAGTTTTGGTGGCCCCGCCAGCAGCTACAGGATTGTTGTACTTCCTGAAAATGAAGATGACGTTTTTTAATTACTTGTTCACTCATCTCAGTGACAGGAAGGTATTGCATCCAATAGTCATGATTTCTTGACTCATAATTTTGTGGGTTCCTACTCCTTCTCTAATTTTGTAGCATGTAAGTTACTGCAGGGCCTTACTGTACAGTCAACCATGTGTTCTTTATCTTCACTGACACAGATATGGCAATTTCCGAGAAAGCTATTTTTCCCAGCCAGGGCTATCTTCCTCTTATTTTTGATTTGCTGGATAAGAACAGTGATTATTGTTTATAAGTGGAGGAGGCAAAAGTGGAAGAGGAAGACATGACTGTTGGAGGTGTAAGTAGTAGTGGCAGGAGTTGTGCTACTAGTATTTAATCTGATAGGGGCACTAGGTGGAAATCTGGAGATGGAAATCATGAGGGTGGGACATAATGAGTCAGAGGATAGGATCTGACTACCGGGTCAGGGTACATCAGAGTAAGAGGGTGGTGATAGCAATAATTCCAGCCAAAAAGTCTGTCCAGGGCAGGCAGAGAGGAAGCTCGTGGGGTGGAGGTTGTGGCACTAGGCATGGTGGCAGGCCATATCCACACCTAGCACATGGTCGTTATTATCATAATCACCAACTGTTTCTCCTATTTCTCCTCATCCTCATTTTCCATGCCAACTTCAGTTATCCATAAACGATTGTTTGGCCAGGAGACAGCAATATGCACCCAGTCATCCGGCACTTGCGCAACTTAACTCACACCTGGCCAAGTGCAGTCACTGTTATACCACTTAGTGGATTCTACTGCATTTTGCCAGCTCATGGCATGTGCTCAACCTTGGATACCTAGGATACCTAGCTGCCATTATTTCTCTAGGAAAACTGTCCCTACTTTATATGGCAATGTGTCAGAGATTGTGAACCTTTGCTTGGATATGTCAGTCTGGGGAAAGGAGCAAGCCACAGTCAACACATGGAGCAAAAATTATGGACAAGGACAATGCATGGATTTCATGACCCATTTGGTCAATGCTTTGAATGGCAGCCACCACAGTGCAGAAACGCAACAAGTCCAGGTGCTAGTTCCACCCCTTTTGTTTAGGCCCAGTTACAAGACCTTGCAGGGCACTTCTGCCTCATCTGTATCCTTCTCTCTGGATCATTTCCTGCACTAATCTTCTCCATTGTAAGGCATTTCTTCCACTCCTCATCCCTCATTTCTTCTGGGCCAGCTAAGTCCTGCAGTGTTTTTAGAACATGAAAAGAGAGCTGAGAATTTTGGTCCAGTGTAACGAACACACGTGTTGAGGCATTTTCCCTAGAATTTTCTGCAGCTGGTTTTCCCACCTGTTTAGGTAACAGCAGGTCCTCCATCAGTTCCTGAACAGCCTGGAAATCCTTTAGAGGCTTACCACAAGAAGTAAGGAAAGCTCTTGCTGTCCAGATCAGACCATAGTCATAGGCATAGCAGGATCAGCCATTTTAAACATTTCATTGAGTGCTTTCATTTCAGATTCTTGTGCTGAGACATGTGGGGGTAATGGTTCTGCTTGTTTTACCTTGTAGTCAGTGACCACAGCATATCCAATGTAGAATTTCCCAAATCAAGAGCCATCTACAAAGAACTCTATATCAGGGTTAGCAATAAGTTCATCATTTACATGATCAAACCCTACTGACTATTTCCAGGCCGGTATACAAAGGATTCCCATCTGTACTTTTGAACTTATTTCTGTTACCCCTTTAACAGTTACTTCCAAGGTCCCTTGGACACTCGAAAGAGTCAAATCAGAAATTTCACGAGAGTATACATTCCCACTGCCTCATGTGCTCGCAAGAATGAACTTATAGTCCAGTATTTCCAAAACTCAAAATATGCAGTAAGAATGAGGTCTTGGAAACTAGGCACCTTAATAAATTTATCAAAGGGTATAGCGAGCATTTAGACTCCACAGGTATTGCATTAATTTATTTTCCAAAAATTGATGCATAGTAGAGGTTGAAAGGTAAATCTGTGCAGAGTACATGACGGTATAAGGAGGTGACCTATCAGAGCAAATACATCATAACATTCATAATCCATGTGTGGTACATACAATCTGAAGCAATCCTTCATGCCCAGGCCAGGTTTTTCAGGGCATTTATCACACTTATCCCCCTTTTGAAACAGACTCTGCACCTTTTTTGAGTCTTCCCTTTTTTTGCAGCTCGTGGAACTTCACTGGGAAAATGTTGCCCTGTTATGGGCCCGCCCCTTCCTGGTCCCCAAATATCAGGGTCTTGATAACTTCCTCCTGCAATTCAAGGAATGTTCCTGTCCTGCCTGCACATCATGATAGCACGTAAGCATTATACACCGCTATCTGTATGATGTGCGCTATTTGTACTACACTCTTGTGTTCCTCCTGGCACTGTACAGCTTTAGGACTTGGTCAGCTAAATCAACCCCTCCCATGTACTTATTACATGCCACGATGCATTCTGGCTTGGGGGTACTGATATTGGTACCACATAAAGGGACGAGGATGCTGCCGTTACCATAAATTGTGGTCTGTACAAGGACATCTCTCTTGAGGTGATAACCTTGGTCCAGCAGTGGGTGCAGTAAATCATAGGGAGTGACACAAGTAGGGCAGTGACCGTTGGTTTGAACAGACCAATCTATTGCAGCGATGGGGAGGGGGTGGAAGCACTACACGTCCACCAATCTTCATCAGTGATTGGTGCTATGTATAGCACTAATCACTGCCAGGTGCCAACTTACCTACCAGCACAGGTCATTGGATCTGTGCTAGCAAGCTGCTATTGGCCGATCAGATTTAATCAGCCAATAACTGCTATCGCTATTATGGGGTTGGGGCGTGGCCCCCAAAACGGGGGGGGGGGATCGGCGGGCAGAGAGGGGGTTGGGGGGGGCTATATTTTTGGGGGGGTAGGGGGAGGGGGGGGGGGGGGGTAAAAATATTTTTTTTGTTTTTTGGGGGGGAGGGGTGTGGGGGTATAAAAAAAAAACCCCAAAATAATAAAATTATTTTAAAAAAAATTTTTTTTTTTTTGGGGGGGGGGGTTTTTTTTTTTTTTTTTTTTTTTTTTTTTTTTTTTTTTTTTTTTTTTTTGTTTTTTTTTTTTTTTTTTTTTTAAAGGGGGTTTTTTTTTTTTTTTGGGTGATGCTGGAGTGACTCCCCCCCCTTTTATGTCAGCCTGCCTGTTCTGCAGACAGAATGTGAGCAGAGAAGCAGGAAGTGACGAGACAGAGAGCAGCAGCCATCTTAGCAAGTGTTGTATTGAACTGGTGTGGAGATTTTTCTGTACAGCTAAGCTGTATCTTGGTCCAGAGACAAACAGATTGTAAAGAGACAACAGGACTAGTGAGTCCACGTGAAAGGAACTGTGCTCAGTGGCTGATCAGTGAGACTGACATTGTGACTGTGTATATGGATACCACAGATAGAGACTCGCAGTGCTGTTGATGTACTGGACAGCACCTGCTAAACCCCGGCTTACATCCCAGCTCAGTGTATGGATTCGGCAGGACTGTCAGTGTGCTGAGTGGAATCTGCTGTTGGATTACATTGCATTCATTGGGTTTCCCTGTTAAAGAGGACTTCATTTCTCCCAAGATCCTGATAACCGTGAGGAGAGGACGTTTCGCTATAAAAGAAAAGGAACGACTTTGGGCCCCACCGCGCGCTTCTACAGACTGTAAGCGGTCCACCTGGACCACTGGGGAAAAGGGGGTGCACCCAAATGTGATGTCAGGGTCAGTTAGGGATAGTTTTGAGTATATTGTTCATTCAGTGTCCATACTGCAGAATTGGACAGAGTAAAAGTAGAAACCATTGCAGAATTTGCCTTGAAATTGTTCATGCTATATTGTATATTTTGCTTGTCTTTATCCCTGTCATTTTACCTTCAAATAGCCTTTATTAACTTATAGTAAATATATATTCTTTTCTTGAACTACCGCGTGTGCGTTCATTTCTGGTTGCGGAGACCAAACCACCTGCCTTGCTCTCGGTTCACAAATTGGCGTAGTCGGCAGGATCCGCTTACCAGAATGGACGGTGACGCACCCGTTCGGGAGAATGGTGCTGGAGGAAGAATGCCAGCAGGGGCTATAATGAGTCAGTTAGCTAAATTTGATGGCAATAATATGTCAGTGAGTATGTGGGTGGAACAGATACGAATGATACAGCGAATGTACCAGACCGCACCAGAAGTACTAGTAGAGCTAGCAATATTGACATTACAAGGGGATGCTAAGACCACGGTGATACTGAGGCCATTTGAACAAAGGCAGACATTTGAGCAAGTAGTCCAGATTCTAGAAACCATTTATGGAGAAACTGCATTGCTGGGGTCTCTGCAGGCTCGGTTCTTCCAGAGGGTACAACAGGAGAATGAAAGCCTTCCCCAATATGCAAATGCCCTACAAGAACTGCTCCGAGATATTCAAGTGAAGGAAAGAGGGGGCTCGCCAGCCTTCTGTAACCCTGATCGGACTCTCCGTGACCAGTTTGTCCTGGGGATACGTGACGGCAGTTTAACTGTGACTATGCAGGATTTTATACGACGAGAGACTGATGCTAAATTCCATGATGTACAGGTAGAGGCCATCTCCCGTGCCAATAGTATGTTCCCGAAGCCCCAGACCGCAGTTGGAGTTACTTTGTCACAGGGGGGCTAGTTCTGGCTCAGAGACAGTAGAAAAGGGGACGGTTAAAGAAATTCTCACAGTAATGCAGAAACTGCAAGAGCAAATGGAACACTTGCACACCCGTTGTGATGAACATTCTATGAAAATTGCAGACTTCCAGAAAACTGGAGGTGAAAGGGTGAGCCGTCCATACCCAGAAAATCAGAATCACCCACCACCCCGCTGGAGGGATGAGGATAGGACCTACCGAAGGGGTCCAAATCAGTTAATGCAGTGCTCAGGAGAAATCGAAGGGGCTTACCGAAGGGGCCCAAACAGATGGCCAGAACGACGGGAGATACGCTGCTGGGAGTGTGGACGGATGGGCCACGTTGCTGCTAGATGTCCAGAGCAGCGACAAACTTATGAGAGACCGCCGTTAAACTGAAGTCCCCTGCTGCTGTAGGGCGTGTAGTAGGGGAGACTGACAAGGAGACTATGTGGGGAGAATGCCCTAATGATGACCTGATCGCTGCAAGTCCTGTTATACAGGTGGAAATGGAGGGTATTCCGGTTACCGGGATGATTGACACGGGTTCCCAAGTAACGACCTTGAGTAGAGACTGTTATGAACGGTACTTCCAGCAACATGTGAAATATGATCCCCATACATTCGTACGAGTGGTCGCAGCTAACCAGTTACCAGTTCCAGTCGTGGGAGTGGCCTGGATGAATGTCCGGGTATGTGGCCAAGATCTGGGTAGGAAAGGCATTGTGGTGGTACAGGAGTCACATGAAGTAAAGGTCCCTGTCATTTTGGGGATGAATGTGTTAAAAGAATTAGATCAGATCCTCTTTGAAAAGAAAGGTCACGGTTATTGGAAAGAAACCACCACCCATCGGCCTACTCAAACAGCTTTCCAGCGGCTGATCCGGACATGTGGCTTACAGAAAAGTTCGGATGCGCAGCGTCCTCTGGCTCGAATTTCAGTTCCTTTGCATACAAAAGTTACACTGCCACCCAGTCGGGAGACAATAGTGTCTATGCCCGTAGGCACCTGTCGGAAACTAGAGGGCATAGCTGTGTTGGTAGAACCACTGCAGGCAGCCGAAGGAGGTGTTGATCCGCTAGTGGCCCGTTCCTTGGCAATAGTTCGCAATGGAAGAGTACCACTTCGATGTGTAAACACTCAGGACCAGAGTGTGGACCTGACCCCAGGGAGGCAGCTGGCTAACATCTATGTGACTCCGGAGGAAGTAAGGAAAGTAACTCCAATGCAGCTGAAGCCGACTGAAAGGGATGAGTGGACCGTAACTGTGTCCATGGGAGAAGATGAGGAACCCACCTCTGAATGGAATGGCCGTGCAATTCGAGAACAGATGAAGATGGATGCAAGTTCATGTTCTCTGGAATGTGTGCAGAAGGTAGATGAACTGTTGTGGGAGAACCGAGCCGCCTTTTCACGGTATGCTGAAGATTTTGGATGTACCACAGGGATCTACCATGAGATTCCCACAGGAGACACCCCTCCAATTAGAGAGCGCTACCGACAAATTCCTCCACAGTTGTATCAGGAAGTAAAAGAACTGTTAGCTAAGATGCTACAGGGTGGGATCATCCAAGAAAGCCAGAGTCCCTGGGCAGCTCCTGTGGTGTTAGTAAGAAAAAAAGATGGGTCCATCCGATTTTGCGTAGACTATCGGAAGTTAAACGCTTGCACCGTACGAGATTCCTACCCCTTGCCACGGATTGAGGAGTCCCTCTCAGCGCTGGGGAGAGCCCGGTACTTCTCCTCACTAGATCTGGCTAGTGGGTATTGGCAGGTGCCGATGGCCACAAAAGACAAGGAGAAGACGGCATTCATCTTGCCCATGGGACTATACGAATTTAACCGGATGCCCTTCGGGTTGACAAATGCACCCGGAACGTTTCAGCGGTTGATGGAGAAATGTCTCGGTGACTTCAACTTTGAGTTCACTCTCATCTACTTGGATGACATTATAGTGTATTCTGCGACCTTTGAAGACCATCTCCACCAGTTGGGGCAAGTATTTCGAAGATTGCGGGAACATGGGCTCAAATTGAAACCCAGTAAATGTCGGTTGTTCCAATCTGAAATTGATTACTTGGGTCACCGCGTATCAGGAGAAGGGGTGAGACCATCAAGAGACAAGATAGCGGCTGTTCAAGATTGGCCGATACCGACTACCCTGCGAGAAGTGAGGGCGTTCCTTGGAGTAGCCGGTTACTATCGACGGTTTATTAAGGATTTCGCCAAGGTAGCAGCACCACTTAATGCTCTCCTACGAGGCACATCCGGTGGTCCAAAGAACCGGTCCGTGAAGTGGGGACCTGAACAGGAACAAGCCTTCCAGGCATTAAAGGATGCACTGACAACAGCCCCAATCTTGGCATATGCTGATTACCACTTGCCGTTCCAGCTGTATACGGATGCAAGCCTGTATGGTCTTGGAGCAGTGCTTTCCCAGCTTCAGGATGGCCAGGAGAGGGTCATAGCGTACGGCAGCCGGTCTTTGAGAGATTCTGAAAGAAACCCCGAGAATTATAGTTCATTTAAGTTGGAGCTGTTGGCACTGGTATGGGCCATGACCGAGAAATTCTCTGAATATTTGACCGGTGCTGAAGTTTTAGTACTGACTGACAACAACCCACTAGCTCACCTGGAAAATGCCAAGCTCGGGGCGTTAGAGCAGAGGTGGATAGCCCGAATGACTAAGTTCAATTACCGCATTAAGTATCGGTCCAAGACAGAGAACCAGAATGCTGACGGGCTTTCTAGGGTAACCGCCCAGACCCCCACAGTAGACGTGGATCATGAGTTGGAGCATGTGGAGGTGCCCGACTTCAGCAGATTTTCACAGGCCTTGACCGCCACTAATCAGTTTGAGATGGAGGGGACTGAAATGGCTCCTTTCTTTGGTCCCTCACGACAGGAATGGGCACAGATACAACAGACCCATGAGGGGCTGGCACAGATGATCAAGTGTGTTGAGAAAGGCCAGAAGCCCTGTAGAGAGGAAAGAGAACGACTGACACGTGAGATATTATCTGTTCTGAGTCAGTGGGAAAAGTTGGAGATGAAAAATGGAGTGCTATGCCGAAAGGTCTATTTACCTTCTGAGATCGACATTCGATACCAAATTGTGGTGCCTAGTGAACTGGCTCGCTCGTTGGCAGTTGAGGCTCATAATAAGAATGGACATTTTGGTCATGAGAAGACCTTTCGTTGGTTACAGCGACTGATTTACTGCCCTGGTCTTCGTCAAATGGTCGAAGAAGTATGCCGCAGCTGTCGAACTTGTGAGATCCATAAGGCAATAGAACAGAGAGCTCCCCTGCAAACCATCGTGACCCAGGAACCTTTAGAAATCGTCATGATAGACTATCTAATGGTGGGCCCATCCAATAGCGGACACCAGTATTGCCTCGTAATGGTGGATCACTTCACCAAATTTGCGGTGGTAACCGCCACCAAGGACCAGACAGCTGAGTCAGCAGCTCGTGCTCTGTGCCAAGATTTCATTCGAGTATATGGGTGCCCTAAACGCATCCACTCCGACCAGGGTGCCTGCTTTGAGGGACACGTAATGAAAGAAGTTCAACGTATCTACGGGATACAGAAGTCGCACACGACTCCATACCACCCTCAGGGAAATGGGGCCTGTGAAAGATTCAACAGAACTCTGCTACAGATGCTGCGGACTCTGGAGGAAGACAAGAAGTTACAGTGGCCTCAGTTCTTGTCTGAAATGGTGTGGGCCTATAACAATCAGGTCCATTCTACAACGGGGTACTCTCCTTATACACTTCTCTTTGGGCGGTCTGGGCGAAGTGTAGGAGAATTACAGTTGGATGATGTGGATGGGTTCCCTCCGAGGGATCCAACCTCTTGGGTGCGGGCGCACCGGCAGAGACTTGAGACGATCCATCGATTGGTGCGGCAGCGCCTGCAAGAACATCCCCATCCTGATAAGACCCCAGTGCAAGAAGCACCATTGCAACCAGGCGACCTGGTGCTAGTTCGTGTCAAGAAACCCCAAGGGAAATTGGAAAGCCGATGGGAGGCTTTGCCGTATCGTGTTGTTGGCCGCAAGTATGCGAATGGGCCAGTGTACCAGGTCCAGAAAGAAGGAACTGATTGTGTTCGAGTACTTCACCGAAATATGTTGCGCCTGTGTCATTCTGAAGGGACAAATCATGATGGGCTTGCCAATGTGAATGAGCTCCCACAGTCAGAGAATGGAGGTGCGGAATGGGCCTCAGACGAGGAGGATGATTGTTGGCCGATCCCTGCTCCTGGGGATGTTCCACCTGTGACTACTGTATCTCCGGCCTGTGCCCCCTCTGGTGCGGAATCCACTGGTCCTTCTCAGCCCATAGCTGCAGCACCCCATCATATACCACCGGTCCTCAGACGGACCACTAGGCCAAATGCTGGTATTCCCCCTGTTCGGTATGCACAGGATGAGTTTGTTTGGCCTGCCATACATCGGTATACTACCACCCTGTGCATAAAAGTACAACCCTCTGGATATACAGTCATAGGCAGGGACTGCCAATCTTAAAGTGGGGGGGAATATGTAAGAGACAGCCAATGTTGTCCTAAGCTTTATTTGTCTGTATAAACTGTTAATGTTGAATGTATTTCTGTGATTCTGTTCCTTTAAGACAGCAGCCATTGTAATTGTGACATGATGCTGGAGTGACTCCCCCCCCCTTTTATGTCAGCCTGCCTGTTCTGCAGACAGAATGTGAGCAGAGAAGCAGGAAGTGACGAGACAGAGAGCAGCAGCCATCTTAGCAAGTGTTGTATTGAACTGGTGTGGAGATTTTTCTGTACAGCTAAGCTGTATCTTGGTCCAGAGACAAACAGATTGTAAAGAGACAACAGGACTAGTGAGTCCACGTGAAAGGAACTGTGCTCAGTGGCTGATCAGTGAGACTGACATTGTGACTGTGTATATGGATACCACAGATAGAGACTCGCAGTGCTGTTGATGTACTGGACAGCACCTGCTAAACCCCGGCTTACATCCCAGCTCAGTGTATGGATTCGGCAGGACTGTCAGTGTGCTGAGTGGAATCTGCTGTTGGATTACATTGCATTCATTGGGTTTCCCTGTTAAAGAGGACTTCATTTCTCCCAAGATCCTGATAACCGTGAGGAGAGGACGTTTCGCTATAAAAGAAAAGGAACGACTTTGGGCCCCACCGCGCGCTTCTCCAGACGGTGGGGGGCCCCCCGGGGGCCCGGGGGGGGGGGGGGGGGCCCCAAAGGGGGGGGGGGGGGGGGGGGGGGGGGGGGTGGGTATTTTGTTTTTTTTGGGTGCTTATTGGGGGGGGGGGGAGAGGGAAGAGGGAAATTTTTTGTTTTTTTGTTTTTTTTTTTTTTTTTTTTTTTTTTTTTTTTTTTTTTTTTTTTTTTTTTTTTTTTTTTTTTTTTTTTTTTTTTTTTTTATTTTTTATAAAATTTTTTTTTTTTTTTTTTTTCTTGTGTTTTTTTTTTTTCATTTCTGGTTGCGGAGACCAAACCACCTGCCTTGCTCTCGGTTCACACATACACCAGAATTATAAACAATTCAAGGAGGTTAATAAATACACAAAATAGTCTCACTCAGTGCAACAGGCAGAAGAAATGGGAGAGCATGAAATAAGGAGACAAAGTTGATCCATATTGTGGCCACTTGATCTCCCAATCCCTCCGCCATGTAGCATCTTCTCCACTCTTTGACACATACGCAAGAGTTCCTTTAAACTCTCACCATTACAAAAATGTGCATTATAAACAAAAATACATTACTGAACAGATATGTGAGTTACTTCTAATTCACATAGTCAGTGCTGAAACAAAGGATTTTTTCTTAGTTTTTTTCTATAAAACATTGTTACATGAGAATCTGGATTAGGTCTCCTGCTTACTACACCATACACATTGTTCAAATTTGGGACAGGGGCACCTTGTTCATTTCTCTGAGTCTCCCTGTAAAGGTGAGGTCTTTTTACAATGGGGAGCAGCCCTGATTTATTGGGGTGTGGTTCAACACAACAGAACACAATATGCAACAAATTGTGTATTTTACTGTCTACATCTAAGGCAGGTCCAGCCAGCTGGTCACCCATATGGTGGGAGTATTGAGACTAAGGATAGCGCCGAAGTGCTAGTGCTACATGCTTCCTCTTTCATGCCATAGTTGAAACACTAATACCAAATCCTTTATGTGTTCTCAGTGGACTTAAATCTACCTTTGTGCACTTCCTCAGGAACTTTCAACCAACACATTTCTTTGTCTGTCAAACCTTTGTCTGACAACCAGTGGTGTAACTAGGAATGGTTGGGCCCCAAGGCGAACATTTGACATGCCCCCCCCCGACCAACCCCTTGACCGCCCCCCCAACCCTCCCGTACAAACTGCATTCCTGCTCACACTATTATGCCCCAAAGTGGCCCCTGCACACACTATTATGCCCCATAGTGGCCTCTGCACACACTATTATGCACCATAGTGGCCCCTGCACACAGTATTATGTCCCATACTGGCCCCTTCACACATTATTATGCCCCATTGTGGACCACCCAAGAACAATTATTATACTCTGGGGTCTTTTCAGACTCCAGAGTATAATGATTGGTGACCCAGGGGAGGATACAAACATAAAAAAAACAATGTTACTTACTTCTCCCTGACTCTGGCGCACTCCCCACTACTGTTGGCCCTGTTGGACCAGATGTCACGTGAGCCAGGCCAGCGTTGCGATGCATAATGATGCCGGCCTGGCCCATGTGACGTCTGGTACGTCACCAAACAGACCCGAAGAGTGCCAGAACGCAGGAGAGGTAAGTAGCATTATTTTTTATGTTCCCTCACCTCCCCTGGGCCTCCAATCCTTATACTCTGGGGTCTCAAAAGACCCCAGAGTATAATGATAGCAGTGTTTGAGGCCGTGAGCAGAAGCGGGGATCGGTAAGTAAATAGGGCCTGTTACCTGCTGTGGTTACTCCAGCAAGTAATGGCCTATTAAAAAAACAAACAAAGATCAGGGGCCTGCCAGGTCCCCTAATGTCCCAGGCCCTGTGGCAACCACTACCGCTGCTACCCCGGTATTTACGCCACTGCTGACAACCATCCTTTACATGTAGTAACACATTCGCTCCACATTCCATCTTTTGGCATCCTAAACTTAAACAACACATTATGACATCCTCTTGCTGCCTCACTACCTTTCTTCTGACACATTTATCTATAGTTTGTTCAACTGTTCGACTAACTTAATGTGTCTCAACCATCTACATTGTTCTTCCCAAAGCTTCTGCCACCTTTCAACATTTAAACATCCTGTCTTTCGCAGGCCAGCCTTATTTTTAACATTGTCTGGCATCCCTTCATTTCATTAGCACCTTCCTTTGTTTTTACAATCTTTAGGAGCATACACAGCAGTAGCTCTTGGGCAACGCACAGTGTTAACCAAGTGCAGCTTATCTGTCTTGGACCCTCAAAGAGCTATCTCCTAACACACACACACACACACTGTAAACCAATTACAACTTCTTGTCCTGGACCCTCTGGCACACACAGTGTTAACCAAGTACACCCTCTCTGTCTTGGACCCTCCAGCACACACAGTGTTAGCCAAGTTGCAAGATAATCATACAATAACCTCAGGCTACTACTTCTCCTTCCCATAGGTCTGGACACACAGTCTCTTTAAAACCCTACACAACCCAACTTAGAGGTGACAGGTGGTGCGGTAACCTTTATACTGACCCTTAACAATTTTCCACATGACTTAGCACATAAACAAGACAATTATGATGCATGCCAAACCATAGCACAAAATTTCTATATAGGTGTAAAATACTGTATAAAATACTGAATATAAAATACTGTCTTACTCATATGTTGACCCATAAGGTAACATTATTTGAAGGACTCAACTTTTTAGAAATACATGGTAATTTATCGAAGTCTTCATGAAAAAATAGATATAGGAAAAATTTTCAGAATAAAAGAAATATCAGTCAATGTCTTATTAGGCTTGCATCATGGAAGAAGTTCATAGTTCTTTCCTTGAGGTAAAATACAGGTTATCAGCCTGGAACTTCAACAGTGGGATGTTGGTTCATCTGTGTGTTGTTTATCCGTGGGATGGTCATCTTCACACGACACGTCTCAAAGTGACAGAGAGATACAGACCGAGATAGACAGACCCAGACAAGTGTCTGTCAATCATTTATATTCCTGGGAGGGGGTGTACCCCAGCATCCACAAAGTCTCTGCAACCGTATTTGGACATGACTGAAAATAAAGTATACCCTTGACACACCCGTGTATGCTAAGATTGGAAGTGTGTTGTTAGCAGAATAGAATTAACCCTTACAAGTCAGGAATATTGTAATCTAATAATATTTAACAAATGGCATTTTTAAAATTTTTCGATTTTCATTTTTGACTCCCCACCTTCCAAACCACATAACTTTTTAAATTTTTAATTCACAGAGCCATATAAGGGCATAATGTTTGCGGGAAAAAATATTCTTCATAATAGTACCATTTAATATTCTGTACAATGCGACATTCTTATGGGCTTCGTTTTCACAGTGTTCACTCTGCAGCCAAAATGACATATCACCTGTATTCTATATTTTGGTACGATTCCGAGGATACCATATTTATATAGTTTTATTTAAATTTTAACCACTTAACAAAAATACAAAGCTTTGCAAAAAAAATTTCTTAGAGTCGCCATATTCTATGCATAAGGCATCTTTTTTTGTGGGGCCAGATTTTATTTTTAGCTATACCATTTTGGGGAATGTTTATTGCTGTGATCACTTTTTATTAAAATTTTTATCACAGGCGAAAAGCCAAATAAGATTGGAGGTTCAGCACTTTAGAATTTTTTATTTTTTTTTAATTTTTTTTCCCGCTACCGCTTTCACCGTACGGGAAAAATATCTTTATGAGTTTGTAGACTGGTTGTTTTTGGACACAGGGATACCTAGCGTGTATGTGTTTCACAGTAGTTTTTTTTTTTTTCTTTTATTTGTATTCTAGGGAAAGTGAGGGTGATTAAAATTTTTAAATCTTTTTAATTTTTTTAGATTTTTTTTTTTTTTAACTTTTTTTTTTATACTTTTAGACCCCCTAGGGAATTTCTGGTATTGCAAAATACCATCATTTTTATTACAGGTTGCATAGAGCAGCCTGTAATAGAAGTAATGCTGAGACATGCCTAGGAACCTTCAACAGACTCCAAGCTATCATGGCAATAGATTACCGACCCTGAATCTTGTTCTAGACACCGACAATCCTCCCCAAAATGCTGGGAAAATTTTGCCTCAGTCAGCTTTGATTACAGGCATTAGCACCAGGACTTTGCTGTATAATACAGCAATATAGTAGGGCGGATGTCAGGAGGGGGTTAAAAATACAGAGAATTTACTTTTCTTACAACGCACCCAATGTCAAGAGAGGTCAAAAGACAAAGAAGACCAAAAAGTGAAAGTGGTATGAATAAGGCTTCTTACCTTGCAGCTGCTTTTAGACCAGTTTCCAAACTTTTCCTTGTCCCACTGTTTGTTAGTTTGGGTGAATCGCAGATGACCTTCTGCCCCAGGTTATGGGCGTCAATTTCTGTGAACGCTCATAGTGAATTAAGCATCACACAGCTGGATAGTGTGTTCAGTGGATTTTACTTTAATGAGTGATAAAGGTGGGGTTAAATACACCACATAGCTCAGAAGGTGTGACTAAACATTTCATAGACAAAGAGAAAGTGTGATTGGTATAACCTGATTTGTTATAATGCTGCAGCATAACATTTGGCACATACCTATTGGCTATAACAGGAAAGTATCATATCCAGTACAAAGAAGAGATGTCAGTCTGAAGAAGAATGAGGTCTGGACGACACCCTGGCAAGGAATGTAAGATGGCCACAGGCACCGGGTGGCATCCTTCACAGTATGCTATTTATTCTACAAGATAAATGCCATAAACTGTAAAATTCAGATACCAGAATTGATGTTTTCTGATCATCTCACCTCTCAAAAATTAAAATTAATAAAAACTTATTAAAAAGTCTTATGTACGCACAAAATTCAAGGTCTTGTAAAGCTACATTGAAATAAAATCTAAAAAGTTATGAACATGGAAATGCAGAGAGGGATAAAATGTTACTGGTTCAAGTCTTAAATGTCTTAGATCGCTAAAGGTTTAAAATGCACATAAAGGCACCGGAGTTATGTGCCAGGAATATTTATTGGAGCCAAAAATTCAAAATCTGCAATTAAAAAAGTGACACTTTTGAGAGTTTTTTTGCAATGTTAATATGACTGGAGGATTAAAGTGGTTTTTATAATAGTTGTCTGGCTATGTTCTGGACAAATGTATAAGATTCGTTGACCTGCCTACTGTGTTACTCCTTAAGGTTTGTTGACTTAATTTTTATGATGAATGTCAGTCCATAAGTGTCCAACTCTTCATTCATAGATGATAAATTTTGCTGTCGGTAATAATCGAGGTGAACCCTCAGTTACCATATTATATGTCAAGTCTAATTTACAGTCCATACATGTAATAGACAAACTCTTACATTACATTTCTAATGTTCTGGGCAGTGTCTAAAGTTTTCTTCTTTTCATTTTTTTACTATTTCTGTGCTTTCATTGAACAAGAAGATGTATTTTTGGTTTCCTCTAGGAATTGGCCCATGTGAGACCAATAACCATGTTAAATAACTCAGGGCAATTATTTCCACAGAGACTAAAGAAAAGATGAGAAAAGCCTCTGGTGACATTCTTCATCGTATACTCTTGACTCAACATACAGTATATATAAGTTGCTGCCCGATACACAGTCTAACATTGCTGCATATGAAATATTTTTGGGCCAGTTACCATGTAAGTTATGACTCTTAACCCACTGAATTGAGCAAACACGAGCCTCTAGAAACATGAACATATCTGATGTAAGTACTGGTCGATGCTCTTCTCCTTCACACAGCAGAAATATTTTTACAAGGCAAACCAGGACTTACAGATCTGAGGCTTCTCATGAGCAAATCTTGACACATTATATTCTTCTGTAATTTTTCAAAAAGTAAATGGACAGATTTTCTGCACAGCATGAAGTAGGTAATTTTATTCTACCATCTCTTGTAAAGTCTCACTCCTTGTATGATCATGTGGGAGAGTTCATTGGCCTGGTCCGTCATTTGTAACAACATGGGTTGCAGTTGTGGAAGAGACTTTTTGACAATATTTACTCACCTCAGGTAGTCTCGTCACCAGATTTTTTTTTTATATTTCTCTCACTTTGAGATTTTGTCTTACACGATAGCTATTGAAAAGCTGACACAGTAGAAAAGACTGTAGGCTGTGTTATGTGTCCGGTGGTTATGTTATCAAAGATTGTACTGAAATGAAATCTCATCATCATACATAAAATCAAATAATTTACCAATAGAAAACTATATGTAATAGTCCATTAGAAGAATTAAAGATTGCCATGACCATGTTACGTCATCATAGAATTTTCAGAAATTTGACATATAACTGTTATCAACCTCATCTGTCCATTTGACTGGGCATGTCCAGATATCTCTATCTCAAGTGAAGCAGATTTTCTAAACACAACATGATGACAAGTTATCGAAAAGTGATATGCTAACTTTTTGTGCTATTGTGTTGAATTGGTTTCAAGACAAATCAGAGATCGGTTGAGTTTGGGCACAATTTCAATAAATGTGTAGATTATTTTAAGTTATAGTAAAGGACACTGCTCATCAGGTCAAACCTTTTTTTTTCCTAGAAATTGAAGGAATAAGTAGGTTTTTTTTGTTTATCAAATATGGTGACTTCCTCCTCTTTGTTAGTTCTCAATCTATTAATTGGTGACAAGAAGGTACATTTGTCCTTGAGGTAGGGTGGTGTCTCAAATGGGAAAGATTAAACATGAGTATTTTTCTAGTGGAGAGCTGAGCTCTGGTGTATAGGGGAACACTTTTTGAAACAATTATACCTGTTAATTAGGCAGTCATTTGTTAATCAATAATTTTTATTGTCAAACCATTAAAGTAATTAAATTTTAAAATATTTAAATGATCAAAATAAGACAATACAAAAACAGTACCAGCTCCATGTTCCATGATGCACAGGGACTAGTGGAGATATGAGGTTTGCACCAGCATAAGAAATGCACAAAATATGTATAATAGGGTAACAAATCCTGATGTGTAACACGATGACTGAATTTTCCATGTGACAGGGATGCTGTGTAAATCTAAAGAAAACAAGAATGCAATGATTTGGAAATCTCATCTAACCATATTTTATTCACAATAGCACATAGAATACATATCAGAAGGTGAAAGTTACACAATAGCAGATAGATCACATATCAGAAGGTGAAAGCTACACAATAGAACATAGATCAAATATCAGAAGGGGAAAGTTAGACCTTTCTCCATTTCATTTTAGCAAATTAACTCATTTAGAAATTGATGGCACCTCCACATCTCAATAAAGTTGGACTAGGCCCTCTACCATTATGTAGCATCTCCTTCTTATTTTTACAACATTCTGTAAACATCTGGGAAGTGAGAAGACTAATTGCTGGAGTTTTGGAAGAGTAATGTTGTCCCGTTCTTATCTGATGTATGATTCTAGATGCTCAACAGTCCTGGATCTTCTTTGCCAGATTTTGAGTTTCAAAATGCATCAACTGTTTTCTATGGGTGAAAGGTCAGGACTGCAAATGGACAGTTCAACACTCAGACTCTGCTTCTGTGAAGCCATACTGTTGTGATGGATGAAGTATGTGGTTTAGTATTGTCTGGCTGGAATATGGAAGGCCTTCTGGATGGGAGCAGATGCTGTTCTAAAACCTCTATATATTGCTCAGCATTGATCGTGCCTATAAAGATTTATAAACTACCCATGCCATAGGCACTAATGATACCCCATAACATCAGAGATGAGATACTGATAACAAGCTGGATGGTCCCTTTTTTGAGTCCCCAGTTTCCATTAAAAAAACAAAACAAATTTGGATTAATCTGAGCACACAACATTTTTTCCTTAGTCCATTTTAAATGAGCTTCGGCTTCTTCTTTGAGTGATACAGCTTTAACTTGTATTTGTGGACTGCACAGCGAATTCTGTTCACAGACAATGATTTCTGGAAGTATTTCTGAGTCCATGCAGTGATTTGCATTACCTGTCCCTTCCTGTTTTTAATAGAGTGCCTCCTGAAGGTCTATAGACCACGGGCATCCAGTATTGACTGTCATCCTTGTCCCTTGTGCATATGGATTTCTTTAGATTCTCTGACTCTTTTGATGATGTTATGTACTATAGATGGTGGTATATTCAAAGTCTTAGCAATTTTACGTTGAGGAACATTTTTCTTTAGTTCTACAAATTTTAGCAGTTTTCACAGATTGGTGAACCTCTGATCATCTTTGCCTCTCTAACGTGCTCTTTTTATACACAGTCATGTGACAGTTGAAAATTGACCCTTTAGCTGTATTTCAGTATTGCCACTTACTTGTTCAGTTTACTGTTAACCCTGTCCCAACTTTTTAAGATATGTTGCTGCCATCAGTTTCTAAATGATTTATTTATTTTTTTTCAAATGGAATGGAGAAAAGGCTAAGCCCACATTCAGCAACAGTGAAAATCGGCTATGTGAGAGCTGTCATTTTAACAGCCATCACACGGCCTCATGCATTTCACTGTGAAAGGAGGTTATTCACATTGTAATGGACCCTCAAAATATAGGTGATGCTCTATTTTTGTCCATGTGTTCTATGTTCTATTGTAAATAAAATATGTAAATACCGTGTTTTGGTAGTCTATGGCAATATCTCTATTTATCCCACACTCCTTATGCTTTGGTATCCTGAGATACTCTGCATTGGCCTTGGATAACCCAGGAAAGAGCTTGGCAGAATGTGTCCGACTACCAAAGCACAGTGTGCATAAAGCAGTCTGAGAAGTTGGCAATTTTACAGAAGTGAAGAACAGACTGGGAATATGTTAAATATTCATTATGCATTTATTAGAAATTAGCAAATAACCCAATATTCATTAAAGGTAAGATGCACTCAATTTTGGAGTTAGTTTCAAATAAATTTGCCCTGCAAAGTTATTTTATTAATTTCAGTGACCGGGAGTAACCAAATTTTGGAATTGCTGGATTCCATTTGCTCATCTCAAGCACTTGTGAAATTGTTATTGCAAACCAGATTCCGAAACACAGCATAAGAGTCAGGAGACATCATTTGCCATCAATACATAAAGAGGTTCCTAACAGTAAGGCTAAGGCCTCACGTAGCGAGCCACAGCCAAAAAACTCTGCGGAAAAGACTACAGCGGAAACGTATGGCATTTCTTTCCACATCGTTTTTCACAGAAAGTCGGCAAAGATTTTCTTTGCGAACTTTGTGCCCCAATTATACCTATATGTTTCCGTAGGTATAATTGACATGTTGCAATTTTCAAAAATGTGGTCGTTTTTCAAATCGCAGCTTTTCCACTGCGAATATTTTTCTGTAGTGTGTGGATGGGATTAGCTAGGATCTCATCCACTTTGCAGGTAATGTAAAACGCTGTGTTTTTGCAACATGGAGCCCCGGCCTAAAATAGTTTTTAGTTTTCATACGGTGCAGTTGGATTTCATAGCAATTGATGGTATAACTTATTATAATTCATTATTTTTTTCAGGCAATATTGAGAAATAACATGAGAAATAATGTCACCTCCATCATCCTTCTGGGATTTCCAAATCTTCAAAACTTCAGATTTTTGCTCTTTTCCCTATTGATTATTGTATACTATGGGGCCATTTCAGGAAACTTTCTTATCATGGCCTTGTATTTATTAAGTAGAGCCCTTCAGACCCCCATGTACTTCTTCATTACATAGCTGTCATTGTGTGATCTTCTGCTGACTACAGATATTGTGCCCACCCTACTCCTCACTGTACTGAATGGAGAGTCCTCTGTGCCTTTCATTGGCTGCATCATCCAGTTTTTTTTCTATGTTAAATCAGAATGTTTGGAATGTCTTCTCCTGTCAGTGATGTCTTATGACCGGTATGTGGCCATCTGTAACCCCCTCCGCTATCACTCCATCATGAGTCATAAGCTTAGTGTGATATTAATCAGTATCATTTGGTGGACATGTGCTATGATATCAATGGTTGATGTCATTTTGATGTGTAATCTGTATTTCTGTGGACCTCACATCATTGACCATTTCTACTGTGACTTTGAACCCCTAGTGCAGCTCTCCTGCTCCGATACAGCCATAATTCATAAATGGGTCCTTATAATAGGATTCATCCTTATCAGCATACCTTTTGTCATCATTGTAATGTCTTATGTGTACATCGTCATCACCATCCTGAAGATCCCATCCAATACCGCAAGACATAAAGCCTTCTCCACCTGTAGCTCCCACCTCATTGTAGTTTCCATATTTTTTGGGACAATAATCATAGTTTATTATGTCCCAACAAGGGGTAAATCCCTGATTCTGGGCAAGATCTTGTCTTTGTTTTTTACTGTGTTGACTCCTCTACTTAACCCCATTTTATACACCCTGAGGAACAAAGACTTTAAAGAAGCTTTTCATAAATTTAAGTTTGTTTTCTAATTTAAAGTAAAAAAAAAATTGGATGGTAATATGTCAGATACAGGGTGAATTTTATTCTACGTCAAATCTAAGATATAAATATTCTGAATCTTCAACCTTGGGCAGGTTTTATAAATTTCTTGAAAACAATCATGAGTCAGCTGACATGGTGCTAAGTCTTGAGACCCACAATCAGGGATTATCATTATGAAAACAACAATTTTTCTATATACTGTCTACTGCCTTGTGCAAAACTTGACTTGATATATTAAAGCAGACCTTTCCCCACCTCCACCAACTCCAACTCCTTGCATCCTTCAATATGTGTCACTCCAGTGATTTTGGCACAGATAGAAATTTTTCTTCCACCTATTGAAGAGTTGGAGTTGATGGAGGGGGTGAAAGGTCCTTCTTAACCAGTTCCATAGATTATATACATCCGGGTGGTCCCTCTTTTGTTCTGCAAGGACGTATCCGTACGAAATCGTGCAGTTGCAGAAGCAGCTGTGTATATGACTATGGGAGCTGCCATGATGCGGATCCCCTCTGACCCGGCAGTCATGTGATCCCCCAGGAGGATCCCTAGAGGACCCAGATCAGCTCAGTAGTCATAGGCAGGAGAACGCATTCCTCCTGTAACTAAGGCTATAGGCATTAGCCCCAATTATAGGGGAAATCAGCTTCCCACACCAAAAAAATAGTGTTCAGATGCCCCCAAAGGTCTATTATGACCTTATGGGGACACAAAGTAAAAAAATAAAATAAAATAAAAATTAAAGTAAAATAATTTAAAAAAATAATCACAGTTTATAGCTCCACCCCAGACAACACAATACAAAATAAAAATTACCATAATGGAGATGGAAAACTATTTCAGGCTAAGGTCCCACATAGCGGGCTGCAGACAAAAAGTCTGCAGAGTTATAGGTATAATTGACATGCTGCCATTTCCAAAAACGCAACGGTTTTGGAAATTGCAGTATTTCCGCTGTGCGTATTTTTCTGCTATGTGTGGATGGAATTTGCTAAAATCCCGTCCACTTTGTAGGGACTGTGAAATGCTGCGATTTTGCCAATGGGAGGCCCCGGCCTTAAAATGTTTTTTTAGTAGCACTTTGCGCTGTTTAAAAACGTGAAATGTGAAAAACAGACACATTTGCCTCCTCCTTTGTTTATATTTTCCTGCATATAAAAAAACATGCAAAAATAAAAACATAAAAAAGCCCTATGTGTCACCGAAAAAAGACGCAAAAATGAATTGAATAACCCAAATTATAAAAATGTTATAGCCCTCAAAACCACACATACGAAAAAAACAAAAAATGTGTCTGGTCCTGAAGCAGAGAAATTGGCCCAGTACTGAAGTGGTTAAAGAAAACAGTATCTTTTTTTTTTTTTTAATTTTTAACAATTCCTGAAAGTGAGATCTCAGAGACCTTTTGATCCAGAACTATAATTCACAATGATCTCTTTTCTAACTGAATTCCAGGGTTTGGTTTTCTGTAATGTCTTCATTTCCCTTATTTTGATTTTTATGTCAGTGGGTGGGAATAAACACCACACTTATCAAATTATCGAATTATCAAAAGGTGTGTTACTGAGGGGTTGAGGTTGGAATTTATAGGCTGTGAATATAAATACTTTAGGCTAAGGCCCCATGTGGTGTCCTACAGCAAAAAAGTGCTGCGGGAAAAGCTGCGGCGGCAACGTATTGCGTTACTTCCCACAGCGCTTTGCAAAGAAAGTTCGCAGAGGTTTAATCTGCAGGTTTTCTGCTTCAATTATACCTATAGGGAAAATGCCGGTGTTTCTGTGGATATAATTGACATGCTGTGATTTCCAAAATTGCGACGGTTTTGGAAATCTCTGCGTGTCCGCACCGCGTATTTTACCGCAAAGTGGTCATGGGATTCGCTAGACACAATGGGACATTACACTGTGTTAAGGGGCCACTTTGGGATATTAAACTGTGTGGAAGGGACAGTATGGTACATTATATTATATGAAGGCTACTATGGGACATTATGCTGGGTCTATGCAGCCTGTAATAGAACTGCCGGCATTTTTCAATGCATTAGCATTGTAAATCATTGCATTAGTGATCAGATCCCCTTAGGCTCAAGACCCCTCAGGGTCTACCTTTCTTTAGAGAACATACAAAAGTGAAAAAAAATACTGGGAAAAGCAAACACATTAGGTATGCCTGTGTCTGAAAATGCCCGATACTGGGCTGCGTCCCAGTGGTTGAGGACCTCTTAGAGGGTCTAAAAAATGTTTTTAAAAATGTATTTTTTTTTTTTAAAAAGTATAATAAATAAACAAATGCAATATAAAAAAATCAAACCACCGCCTTTCCCTAGAATACAGATAACAATGAATAAACATAAATCAACAAACAAATTAGGCATACCCACATCAAAAAATGCCCAAACTATAAAAAAAAAATGTATAGAAATGTAAAAATAATTATTCCATACAGTGTATGGTGAAAGGGAATCAAAATGAACACATTAGTATTGTTTAGTTGCTTCACTTCCCCCCAAAAATATAATAAAAAGGGATCAAAATAGTATACAACCCCCCAAAAAAGTACTAATAAAAAGTTCAACTGGCCACACTAGAAATAAAAACCCTTACACAGCTCCATACATGGAAATATAAAAAAAGTTCTGGAGTCAGAATATGACAATAGAAAAAAGTGGTGTTTTATTAAAAGTATTAAAATATAAAATTAAATAAATCTGGTATTGTCATGACCATTCCAACCCATAGAATAAACTATAACTAAAAATAAGCCAACCATGAACTGAAAAAAACAAATGATACAGGGCAATGAACAGGTGCATCATTAATCACTAAATTCTAGCTTCACCAGGCATGGGTACCAAGGGACCCCGGAAGGAGAAATATCCCATTAGTTTTTATAGAGAACGGCTGCCCACATTAGTACAACTCTTTGACCAGGAAAGGGATATTAGGGCCTATTGCTATCAGTAACGATAGGGGTATATACTCAGCTGTCACATGTCAAGGAATGCCTAATTTACAGATCAAGGTTGCCATTGAAAAACACCTTTAGGCGGGGGCCCCATGTGGCGTAAAATGCTACAGTTTGGCCGTCACTGCATGGTGGATGGGATTCTAGAGATTCCCATTCACACCTTGCATAAAAATGCGCGCAGTGGACACGCTAAGACTTTAGGCTAAGACCTCACATAGCAAAAAAAAAAACAGCAGAAATATCTATATATACCCACAGTATATATAAACCGCTGCTCTATGCAGTCTTACGTTACTGCATGTGAAATATTTTTTGGGTCGGGTTCCATGTAATCTTTGACTCTTAATTGATTGGCTTGAGATGTTTTTGATCCTCTTATGGCAAACACGAGTCTCTAGAAACATGAACATATCTACTGTAAGTACTGGTGGATGCTCTTCTTTATCACACAGGACAAAGTGAATCTGGAGTTACAGATCTGAGGTTTATCATGAGCAAATCTTTACACATCCTATTCTCCTGTAATTTTTTAAAAGACAAGGGCATGGATTCTCTGCAAACCCTCAACCTGGAAATTTCATTCTACCATCCCTTGTGGTGTCTCGTCCATTGTGGGGTAATATGGGAGAGTTCATTGGCTTGGTTCTTCAGTGATACAAACATGGTTTGCTGTTTGAAGACTCATTGTGGAAGAGAATTTTTGAAAGATTTAGGTTATCCTAGTCACCAGATTTTTTTTTTCTCTCACTTTTTTGTATTACATGTGACTGCTAGTAAATAGTTGACACAGGGTTAATAGGATTTGTTATGTGTCCAGTGGTCAACTTAGAGATTGTATTTTATTGATTAAAGATTCTAGTCCAGTTAGATCTTACCAGACGTGGGACTAAAGTTACAGATCAAAAACTATAAATGTTTCTAGGCAGATTTTAGAATGTAAAGTTGAACAGATATCTAATCTACCCAGTCCTGCTTGGTTAGCTTGTTTTCAATAGTTTTGTCTCTTTCTACTGAATTTCTCCACAGGACTTCTTCCTCTCCAGTTAAAAGACTGTAAGACTTCCACTGCCACCAGCTACCTGTAAAGCCATGTTCTTTAGTCAAGCTAGCCAGATGTTCTAAAACTACATGCTCCCAAAATGTGCCTATTTTGAGGTGACTATACACATTAGACTTTAGTCTACAGAAATGGATACTTTTGGAATCAGTGAAATATCATATAAAATAAATAGCGCATGTGAACATTAGTGATGGCCTATAGCAGATTTTGACCCAAAAAAAAAAATTGCTGCTTTGAAAATTTTTGGGCATCGGTAAGCCAAAAATAAGTGTTTGTCTTTTTTTTTTTTTTTTAAACTGCCCCCACCTCAATAGAACAGCTTAGTTAGTTATGCTGATGGTTGGATCATTTATATGAACGATCCTTCCAATGATCAGTCACATGTGCATTTTAATGTAATTATGTTAGTGCCTTTGGCCAGAATTCAGATGCAGTGTTTGTGTCGAATTGATTTCTCTGCATCTTCTACTCCTTAGTCAGGTGCACTGGAGAGCATGGCACAAATTGAAGGGGTTATGCTGGTAACAAAAAACCTCTTGTGGTGTGTTTACTGCAGTAGATGATCCCATTAACTAATATACATGCTGTTCCCCACCACAAATATTTTATAGCATTGCCTGGGGGCTGGAATTCTTTTAGTTAAGTCTGTTCTGCTGGCTCTTCTCCGAGACAAGCTAAGAAGGATCAGAGGCGTAACAAGACGCTCCTGGGTGCCAATGCAAAATATGTAACAGGGCTCCCATTTACTATATGGTACCTGTAATACTAGTGTCTTCTTATGTTGTAGAAAGGACTTTGGGCCCCCGGAGACTCCAGGGCCTGGTAGCAATTGCTACAACTGAACAGGCTCTATCTACGCTCCTGAGGAGGAGTAAAATGGTATCTGCCATGTGAACCAGAGATGTATCAACAGAGGTGACCAAACTACTGTAGAAGACTTCCAGTCCCAAGCAGTGCTGTAAAAATCTTAAGAATTAGACAACTGGGGAGCAGCTTGTATATTAGTAAATGGCAACATCTACTGAAGTGAATACGTCGATAACCCTTTCAATCCAAAATGAAAAAAAAAAATCCTGTATTCTGTTTGAACCAGCAAAACTTGGTGATTTATTACCAATCCATTTCTTCTATCTGACACACTAAGAACTAAACCCTTAGCTTACCTTTAATTTAGTTAACCCTTTGAGGACATGTCAATTTTCCATTATGTCATTATCATTTTCTACTTCCCATCCTCCAAAAGACATACATTTTTATTTTTATTTTGACATAGCACATGAATTTTTTTGCCAGAAATGTTGTATTTTCTTTTTACCACAATTCACTTTTCCATGTAATATATTTTAAAAAGAAGAGCAGAAAATTTTATGTGAAATGGAGGAAAAAATGAAAATCTGCCTTAGTTATGTTCTTGATTATTTTACAGAGATGTAACCCGTATCTGTTATTTGTATCTGTTTTACCGAAATGTCTCTGTGTAAGGGTTATTTTCTTGGGGTGCTGTAGTTTTTATTGGAGACATTATGAGATACATACGTTTTGATTTTCTTTTTGGCAGGGAATACTCCTGTGATGCAGTTGTCCAAAAATGTTTACAAAAAGTGTTCAAAAAGTTGTAGTACCCAATAATGGCATAGATAAAATGTACAGCTGGCCCCAAAATAGCTGTAGTGCAAAAAGGGTATGAATAGCATATTACACTATGTAGACTAGTAGACTATGCTATTCCAGCTTGCAATATAAGTAAAAAACATGTTTAACAAAATAATAATGAACTTGCTTTATCATTGATTGCAGGAGAACAATCTGACTGTGGTCACAAAATTTTTTTCTCTTGGGATTTCAAGTCAGCCAAGATTTAAGAATTTTACTCTTTGCTCAACTACTCTGTGTTAACTGTTGCACAATATGTGGGAATCTCCTGATCATCACCCTGGTGTCCACCAGCAAGATCCTCCACACTCCAATGTACTTCTTCATCTCACAACTGTCCATCAGTGACATCTTGTTGACCACAGATATTGTTCCTATGATGCTTCATATTCTTCTGAATAATGGGGGGACCATTACTTATATTGGCTGTATGACTCAGTTGTACTTTTTCTTTGCCTCAGAAATCTTTGAATGTCTTCTTCTCACAGTCATGTCCTATGACAGATATGTGGCAATCTGTAATCCTCTCCGTTGCCCGTCTATAATGACCAGTGAATATTGTGTGAAGCTGGTTGTTATCTGTTGGCTGACTGTTTTATTCATAGTAGTTATTGACAACTTAACGTTATCAATGATGAAGTTTTGTGGAAAAAATATTATTGACCATTTTTTCTGTGATCTTGTTCCATTGCTAGAAATTGCCTGCTCGGGTACTTACTTGATGGAATTAGAAGTTTCTATAATAAGTCCCATGGTTCTTTTTATCCCAGTCATAATAATAATAGTGTCCTATATTAAGATTATTGCCTCCATTTTTAAGATTGCATCCAATATTAGTAGACAGAAAGCCTTCTCCACCTGCAGCTCCCACCTCACTGTGGTTTCCATATTTTATTGCTCACTGTTTAGTGTTTATGTTGTCCCGACTAAAGGACAATCATCGACCATCAGTAAAGTCTTATCACTGCTATATACTATATTTACACCTTTTATTAACCCCATTATATACTGTTTAAGAAATAAGGACATCACAAAAGCTATAAAAACTATTTTCTGAAAATAGACTTTGGTTTTTTTGACTAACAAATTACCTATAAACATTTGCAAAAACCATACTAAAGAGTCATATTGAGAGCAGTTAATGTTTCTGTGAGTTTTCCTCTTTAAAGGTACCTGTATTTTCATGAAAAGTTGAAATATCTGCAGGGTCTTGCTGGATATTCTGTTGTAAGACTATATAAGTCTTTATACATGATAGACCATCAGTTTTTCTGCTGCTAATGTCATCATTATGGCTGCATCACCTTTTACATTTGTCTCTGAGGCATGTATAAGTAGGAGCAGTCTGCTCCCTCTCCTATCCACTATAACTACTACTGGTTTATTCACTGTGTAATTCTGCCAGGAGTAACTGTACAATAGCAAACAGTTAGCTGAGAAAATATCAAGTGACTATAATATAGGAGATCCAGGAACACTGTAATTCAAATATAGGGCAAATACATGCAGGCAAGAACCAGCTAAAAAGATCCCTGACACAGGAAAAGAGCAATATATGAGCAGAGTCAGGAAAGCTGCTGTTGCCTGCAAATATTACCACATCTTTAATCACACAAGTAGCCAAAAGTAGATACAAGTTGTGAGAAGGTGACAGGCATAGTGCTGGAGTCCCGCTATATCAGACCCAGTTTTCTGACTTATGTGTGGTTCAGGGCAGGTCTTGAGTAGGCTTCAGTCCCAGGTGTAGGTCCCAGGCTTGTTACTGGCCCATAACGGCCTACAGAGCCTGCACTTCAGGGCAGATCCTGGGAGTCAGAGGAGGCGTCTGGGTCTGTCCTGCTGTACTGAGTCTGGTGAGACCTATCTCTGCTGTTTTGTTTGTCCATGTGGACGTAAGTAAGCCACACGTGTAGTTAGCCGCATTTTGTACTAGTTAGTGCTCGGACGAACATGAATTTTGTTTTGCCTTTTGCCTGAAGTTAAGGCTGTATTTTATTTTGCTAATTTTTTGCACCTGATGTGAAGGTTTATTTATGTTGCTGTTTTCTTTTAAATAAACCTATTTGCACCAGAGCTTTGTGTCCCTATCTCTAACTGGTTGGGTCCGCACCTTTGCTGCTATCGATCTACCGAGCTGTGAGATGTACAGAATGTTCAATCCAGTGCACAGAGAAAGAAGTTTGCAGATGTGCTGTAAGGAAGAACAGTCCCTCTCCTCTGCATTAACTTTGTGAAGAGACCAATCAGTTCTCCTTCCACACACTGTGAAGCTGTCTTACTTTTTAATGGTATGGATGGGACTCAGGGAGTGAACTGTAAATTAGCTGAAGATATCCAGTGGCAGGAACTTTACAGAGTTTTTCTTTCGTGGCAGAAAGCAGCAGTATGTTTAATTAAAGCGCATTACATTTTGATTATGAATCACATTCTGTATTAAATGAGACTAAGTTGTCTGAAAAGTTATGACCATTTAAGGCTAAAGGGGGTTCAAGTGAATGGAATTTGAAAATACAGTACCCTGACATGACCACTACACAGTGTATGGAATAGTCTGTTTCTGCTGTGTACATCGTGCTACAGATGTGTCCTCCTTTACCCCTCCTCTTAGCTGGAAATTTCCAAATATGTGTATTACTATTTCCTGTAAAACAGATTTTGTCAACAACAACACAAGTTATCACTAGAGATGGGTGATTTGGCTCCTAACAAGCCAGGTTTGTCCCAAATATTCCAAAGTGTGTGTTTTTCTATGAAATCGAACAAATGGAGATATGTCTGGGGTGAACTAAAAAGACTGCCACATTATACTCAGGGGTCTATTCAGAATGGAAAGAACAAGTTGGTAGACAGAGATGAGTGAGGAGATGTAGGGAGGAATTTGTGGAAAATGTGATAATTTTATACTGTATTCTGTGGTGCCACAAGGTAGAGGCATCTGTGTTTCAGTTTGACAGAATGATGAGTCTGACGGCCGCATTCAGGACACACTGTAGAAGGGAAAGCTTATTAAAGTATATGATTTCACTTCTGGTGCTAGCCGAAAATGTTCAGATCAAAATGAATCTGAGAATCAATTCATTGTAATCGAAACAAAACGAATCTTCAGAATCTACAAATGAGTTGGGTTCTGGTGACAGACTCTCTTTAGATATTGGAAAAGGCTGAAAAATTGTACGAGTAGAGAAATAGGAAGGGAATGACAAAAATAAAATATAAAAATAATTAACTTACTTTAATTGGGTTTTACATTATATTATACAAGATCATAAAAATTGCTTACATACTATGAAATAGTTAAACAAAATTTCTTTCATGTCTACTCTGGAAAACAGAGAGCAAATTCCCTAAAGGGTGAGATCAGGATACTTGGCAAGAACTAAAAAAGCTATAAAAAGTCAGGTCAGCTCCTTGTACTGAGCCTCACACTGAGTATGCTGGCTCTGTCTATTGTAGTTCTGTTGGATTTAGTTTAAGATTTTTCTTGCCTTGCTTTACCAGTGACCATAGTACTCTGCTGGTGTCTCTTACTGACGTGGTGGGTACTGAAGATGTCTGATGTGGGATAGGGCACATGGATTATTTGAGAGTTAAATCAGACAGGTTCTTTCATTTACTGCACACATCATATACTGTATTATATTTGTAAGAATTTTATATATTTGTTTAGCTTAAATAAAATGTTGAAGATTTTTTTAATGATTCTTTTTGCTGCCATAATTATTTTTATATATTTTATTTCTACTTTTCTACTTACTATAAATTTATAGTGGCCTCATCTTTGTTTTTCCTTACTGGAATATACAGATAATTTTTTTTTTCCAAATTTTAATAAATTTAATTCTGCTTTTTGAATTTGGAATTGAATTTATTAGTCTGGGGCTACACACAGATAATTTTAAATTACTGATTCTAAAGCTAGACTATACGGAGTCTTGCTATAGTACTAACTGGTTTTACATCTACAACAGCAATACAAGTTCGTGCAGTACAGTAAGATGCATTGGATTTTTCGATCACACCTGTTTTTATGTATTCCAGGCCAAAAAGTTGTGCATTAACATTTTTTTTCTATCCAGTTTCTTATTTTTGCATATACTAATAAGAAGTTCACTTGAAAATCAGACAGAATTTGTATCTGAATCGTTGGTTTTAGTGTTAGACTGGGCAGTCATCGTCTAATACTTAAAACACTTTGCATTAAAATATTTCCAATAAAAGAAATAATAAAAGGGTCAAGGTGGAGAGTCCACTGATCAGATGTCTTATCATATAGCCGTAGTGGAGAGAAGATACGGAGAACATCTATTGATATGGAAGACTCAACAACTCAGTACATTACACAGCCTGACATTTGGTTTCTTCTCTGGTGGGTCTGTATAGTATTAAAACCTTGATGTCAAGTATCCCAACAGATTAACTGATCACAGTGTGGCCAAACAGAGGGACACCCCAAGATCAGCTTATTAACTTTATTAATATTATTTGCTCTGATTATTTTCTTTCTAGAAGTCATTTAGTTTTGTCTTAAGATTTAGAACATGAACAATATCTCCGCTGTCCATCTTACTGGATTTCCAGGTCTTCACAACCTCAAGTATCTTCTCTTCTCCTTCCTGCTCATCATGTTCTGTCTGATCATGGTTGGAAACCTTCTGATCATTGTGTTAATTTATCTGAGTAGAAATCTCCATTCTCCCATGTACTTTTTCCTCACACAGCTCTCACTATCTGACATCTTACTGGCCACGGACATCATTCCCAATACGCTTAGTCTTGTTCTTCATGAAGGGGCCACCATGTCATTCACTGCCTATTTAGATCAGTTTTTTGTCTTTGGAACCTTAGAATGTGCTGAGTGTCTTCTCCTGACAGTGATGTTTTATGACCGCTTTATGGCTATCTGCAAACCCCTTCACTACAACATTATTATAGATGTGTCTTTTTGTCTAAAATTTTGTTTCAACCTGGATTATCAGCTTTTTCGTAAGCATGGTTGAGGAGATAGGTGTATGCAGGCTGCAGTTCTGCAGAGCTATAGTTATTGACCACTTCTTCTGTGATTATTCACCTATTGTGAAGCTTTCCTGCTCAGATACATTCACACTCCAGCTCCAGACTTTCATAATAGGGTCTGGTATAATCGCTTGTCCATTTATGATCATTGTGATCTCCTATGTGTGTATCATTGTCACAATCCTGAAAATCCAGTCAGATAGTGGGAGACAGAAAGCCTTCTTCACCTGCAGCTCACACTTGTCTGTGGTCTCCATATTTTATGGAACATTGATATCAGTTTATGTGGTTTCAACAAGAGGACAATTGCTATTATTGGGTAAGATCTTATCTGTGTTCTACACGGTGGTGACCCCATTACTTAACCCACTGATTTATAGCTTGAGGAACAGAGACTTCAAGATGGCCTTTAAAAATATGAAACGCTTTATTTAAATCTTCTGAAATTACAAAATTTTTATTAATCTCAAGTTGTTATAACAAATATCAATATTATAATATAATCTATTACCTGAACTCATAGAACAGAAAAATCAAATGGTTCTGCTATGCTAGAGACTCTAGAGCACATATCAGAAATTGCAGAAACTGGTTGGCAACAGAGAACATTAGAACTAGCTTTTTAAATCCTATACAGCACTGAGAGATAGATGTCAGACACCCAAGTGTCTTCACCAGAGACAGCCACAAAGACTAATTGACTTGAGATGAATTGGGGGCTTAAACCGGAAACTGGTACAAGAAATAAATGCTCCATAAACTGAAGTCAAACCGTAACCCATGATACCTTACAAGACAGATCATAATCAGGAGGATTAAACAGGAGAGAGATCATCAAAGTCAAGAGTCAGTCCATGAGGTAACAACAGCGCCAAAATCGGAAGAAAAGTAGATATCCAGTAACAAGCCAAAGATTGGTGTCAGGAGGCAACATCAGAGCCAAAATCAGAAGACAGTTTTCCAATAGCAAGTTAAAGGTTAAATAGAGCAGTTCAGTACACACAGTCAGGATATGAAAGCCACACTAAGTACAAACAATTAGTAGGCACCTGGCTGAGGAGGAAGAGGATTTAAATATGTATCCTCAGCTGCTAATTGGGTAATACTAAGAGAATTCTGAATACTGCAGAAACTTCCCAGGTTGATACAATAACCTTAAAGCAACAGTGGCTAAACCGAGATTCCTTACATGTTCCTAAGCAATTACTCTTAGGTTAGAAGATTAATTGTATTGTTAATGGAGAAAATTAAGATAAATTGGAGATATGTTGACTAGTTCTTCAGTTTGTAGATTCTCAGTGAAAGTTGATGTCTTCCTCACTTAATTCTAAAACTTACACATTTCAGCTTTGATTGCACAGTATGTTGTGATGAAAGTTGTGGTATACAAGAGGAAAAGGCAAAGCGGGGAATCAACCTTTGATTATATCAAATTGATAATTGGTAACGCTATCTAATCCTATGTTACGTGGCCTATGGGCATACTTAAGCGTGCCCTTACAAGTACCTGCATACCTATTGGTACACAGGGCTATGCAGTAATATTTATATATACTGAAGGACATTATAGTGTAAAAATATTAAGTGTCAATACAAATTCTTATTATTAGATATAAAGAAATATTAATTACATATAGTCATAAAAAAGTACAAAGCACAAAAATAGAGCACATAGACAAAATATTTAGAGAGAGTCTAATATTAGCACTACTGGTTCAGACCAAGCAGGTTCAATCTGCAACAAATCTTGAGGGCAGATATTTGTAAAATGAATCTTGTAGGCTTTGGCCATCTCTAGTTAGTATTCACATTTGTGTTAACTTAAATCTTGAATTGTCAAGTTAAACTTTACTACTTTACTATGTATTCATGGTGTACACTGGGGAGTCTCGTGGGAAATCCCTCTGAATATTGAGCTTTCTATCTAGAAATGTATAAAATAAAATAATCCTTGAGAATTTTGTGTTGCATGATCATTAGGTCTGAGGAAATTCCATCATTCTGGATGGTTTATTTTTTTTCTGAATCATTACTCCCTTGATGAAGTAGACATGGCTCTGATCAGTGCACTATACTGCGTTTTATCCATTATTTATTTATTATGCTTACTTATATCCATTGAATAAGTGATGTCTGCAAGGTGGTTATGTCTGTCTAGTGGAGGAGTAGCCTGTGTAATTGTTTTGATATTTTATGTTGTGAGCCTATATCATATTTTTGGGCTTGTTGTTCCCCATATTGATTACATGTATTTTCCTGATCATATCTCATATTATATTCCTTTTATTTTTCACCCTGTCCGATGATAACACACTGAATCCATCTGAAGCCGGTTTCCTTCACCTCCGGGTGCAGTGTGACATCATCAGACATGCACAGTACAGTTAGTACTGAGGTAGAGGAGAGAGAAAAGCCACGCCTCTAAAGTCCTTTTCTGCTCCTTTGCATAGAGAAAAAAGGACGATTTTTACAAGAATGGAGCCGTGGTCCTGAATAATAAATACATCATTGTAAGTAGTGCTGGAAGCCCTACAAGGTACTAGGATTAGATTATATCTCAATTTTGTGCCAATTGACTCCTTTTAATATGTAAGCACATTTGAACTGATTGTGGTGCATGTGCGTTAGTTAGTGAAAGATGCCAATATGGCAAGTTTGCATATGCTCCCAAGTATGGATGAGACTAAATGTGTATATATATAGTCCCATGGAGTAGGCCTGAAACTTGTGGTGTTAGGTCAATAAACTTTCCACCTTTCCATCTTTGTGGGGCAATTTTTTGGATTTTTTACTAAGTAGACTTTTGAGTCAGAGTTCCTGGAGGATTTTTTGTACCCTTGTATTGTATTGCAGTGATACTATCTTTTTGGTTCTCATATCTATCTATCTATCTATCTATCTATCTATCTACAGATGTATCCTCGCATAGCTATATTTTGGGCATTATATGACATACGTAACTTTTGGTGTCATATAAAAGATGAGATTATATGCTTTAATATGACACCAGCATTGCAGTTCCACCTGTATTATTTGGGATTGAGAGCTGATGCATATAAATTTGGCAATCCCAACAGTTTTTTTTTCCCACACTATTTTGAAGCTGGAAAGCTGAGCCAGAATCTATGCTCCTATAGTACACGTGTGCCTTCTTTTAGAATCCAGGAGCTCTTCTTAAGGCTTTTTTTTTTTTTTTTTCCAAGATGGCGCCGCTGGAGTGGCTGCCAGCTACAGCAGCTCTGAGACTCTCTATCTTATTTTTCTTTCTATGTCTCATTTTGTACCTCTCTACTTAAGGACTTTGCACTATGAAGAAACACACACAAAGACTTGGACCCTTGTGATACTTTTTTTTTTTGTTTTGTTTTTTATCTGTCTTTTTGTTCTGCTTGAAAATGGGATCTTTTGTGTATGCAGACAATTCCTTTGTCTATACAAGAGAGGAAATTCTGCAGCTCAGAGGCACAGCAGGGCGGCATACCATCTGGTCACACATCCCCCGCGAGCTTTGGAGAAAGAAAAAGCGGGTGAGGGGATGCAGAGCTGGTACTCTTCAGAGGATTAAAAAGAGGCGTTACCGACCAGCTGTTCCCTCCATCATCATGGGCAATGTGAGATCTCTTGCAAACAAGATGGATGAACTAACAGCGCTCACCAGGCATCATCAGGAGTTTCGGGCGTGCAGCATGATGCTACTTACAGAGACTTGGCTCACTGAAGTTACTCCTGACCCTCTGGTCTCCTTGGATGGTTTTAAACTCCTTCAGGCAGACAGGACAAGGGAGAGCGGTAAGAGGAAAGGAGGAGGGCTGGCAATGTTTGTGAATAATAGATGGTGTAATCCTAGGCACATTGTGATTAAGGAGCAAACTTGCTGTAAGGACATTGAACTATTAGCTGTGAGCATGAGACCTTTCTACCTACCAAGGGAACTATCACATGTCATCGTGATAGCTGCATATGCCCCCCCCCCTCTGCGAAAGCTGACGCTGCCTGCGAGGTCCTACAAGCCACGCTGAGCCAGTTACAGTTAAAACATCCCCAGGCCCTCTTTCTTCTGTCGGGTGATTTCAACCATGCCTCTCCATCATCCACTCTGCCCAGTTTCACACAGTATGTAACCTGCCACACAAGAGACAACAAAACACTGGACTTGTTCTTTGCCAACGTGAGGGAGGCATATAACTCATCAGCCCTACCGCCCCTGGGGAGATCGGATCACAACCTAGTACATCTCCGACCTGTGTACAAGCCACTTGTACGTAGAGAACCAGCTGTCACCCGCACAGTGAGGATATGGTCCGAGGAGAGTGATGAGGCTCTGAGGGATTGTTTTGACACAACCGCATGGGAAGTGCTGCAGGATTCTTATGGAGAAGATATAGAAAGACTCACACACTGCATAACAGACTACATTAATTTTTGTGTGGACAACACAGTACCCACAAAAGTGGTGAGGTGCTTCTCCAATAACAAACCATGGATTAACTCTGATATAAAAACACTACTTAAGGAGAAAAAGATGGCATTCAGGACAAGAGATAAGGAGGGGTTGAGGGAAGTACAAAAGGAGCTGAGGCATCAAATCAGGCAGGGAAAAGCCAGTTATAAAGAAAAAATGGAAAAGCAAATGGAAAGAAAAGACATAAGGGGGGTCTGGGAGGGGCTTAAGTCAATTTCGGGTCATAATCAGTCTGTCTGCCAGATTGAGGCAGATGTTAATTGGCTTAATGAACTAAACCTATTCTTCAACAGATTTGATCACACACCAGCTCCTCCCACCCCAGTATGTCCTTCAGCTTCCCCCACCACAATGACTTCTCCCCATGCGGCCACTTCCCAACAGACCAGTAAATCCAGAAATCCGTCTTTATCTGGCCACAGTCTGACCTTCACACAGGCCCAGGTGAGGAAGGAGATGAAAAAGATCAAGGCGAGGAAAGCCGCAGGGCCAGATGACATCAGTGCAAGGCTAATTAAGACTTGCGGGGACCAGCTGTGTGGTATAATTACATATATGTATAATATGAGCCTGAGGCAGGAAATAGTCCCTGAATTATGGAAATCTTCTTGTGTGGTACCAGTTCCAAAGAAACCCCACCCTATGGACCTCAACGACTACAGACCTGTAGCACTGACATCCCACCTGATGAAGATCTTGGAGAGATTGGTTCTCACACATCTCCGCCCTCTAGTGAGCCCCGCTATGGACCCCCTCCAGTTTGCTTATCGGCCGGGCATTGGGGTAGATGATGCCATCATCCATCTTCTGCACAGGGCTCTGTCTCACCTGGAGAAACCAGGGAACACAGTGAGAATAATGTTCTTTGACTTCTCCAGTGCTTTTAACACCATACAGCCCAGGTTATTGAGGGACAAGCTGGGCCTTGCTGGAGTGGACCACCACCTCTCCAACTGGATCCTAGACTACCTCACAAATCGACCTCAATACGTGAGAGCCCAAGACTGTGTGTCAGGTACCGTGATCTGTAATACGGGGGCACCTCGGGGTACGGTTCTCGCCCCTTTCCTCTTCACACTGTACACTGCAGATTTTAGGCGCAACTCATCCAGCTGCTACCTACAGAAGTATTCTGACGACTCTGCAATAGTGGGTCTCATCACAGATGATGATGACAGGGAGTACAGAGAACTGAACCAGGATTTTGTGGACTGGTGCCACCGGAACCACCTGAAGATTAACGCGGGGAAGACCAAGGAGATGGTGGTGGACTTCCGCAAAGGCAGAAGCCCTCCTAAACCAGTGGACATCCTGGGGACGGGCATCGAGATTGTGAACACCTATAAGTACCTGGGTTTGCTCCTTAATAATAAGCTGGACTGGGCAGATCATATGGAGGCCCTGTACAGGAAGGGCCACAGCAGGCTCTACCTGCTTAGGAAACTGAGAGCCTTTGGAATCCGGGGGGCACTTCTTAGAACTTTCTTCAACTCGGTAGTGGCATCAGCCATCTTCTTTGGAGTGGCCTGCTGGGGGAGCAGTATATCAACCAGGGACAGAAATAAACTTGACAAGCTGATTAGAAAGGCCAGCTCTGTCCTGGGGAGCTCACTAGACCCAGTGCAGGTGGTGGGTGACAGAAGGATACTGTCCGTGGTGAGCTCCATGCAGAAGAAGAAGTCCCATCCCATGCATGAGACTGTGATCGCGCTGAGCAGTACTGTCAGTGACCGACTGCTCCACCCTAGGTGTGAGAAGGAGCGCTATCGGAAGTTTTTCCTCCCCACCGTGGTTAGGCTGTACAACCAACACCGACCTAAGCGGAGATCATTACACACAGAGAACTGAAATATCTCTCTGCCTGTTAAATCCCCCCCCCCCCTCTGCTACTTCCTATCTGTCTGTCTGCTATCAATGCAATGCCTCTCACCTTGGAACATTCCTGTATATGTTGTATTTGTATTTGTATCTGCTTATCTTATCTTATCTTTGCTGCTGTAACACACTGAATTTCCCCATTGTGGGACTATTAAAGGACTATTATTATTATTATTATTATTATTATTATTATTATTATTATTATTGTGATGAACAGCCTTCTTTCTCAGTATCTGATCTTCACAGTATCTTCTTCATGACGTCGGTGCACCACATGCGACCACCCGATCACAGGCCTCAACAGTGACCCCGGGGCATGTGACATCAGATAAGACGCCACAACAGGCCACAAGAATACATGAGTAAACACCAGACACTGGAAAACTAGACAAAACACCCAGGTGAGGTAAGGAAAGGTGATCAGTGTTTTTTATTTTTTTTGCACTCCCAATTTATTTTTAGCTAAAAATTTAATTAACCTCAAATTCAGTTAAATGCCCCCAATTACAAACAAATTTAGGATTGGAAGAAAAAAAAATTGTTGAACAGAAGTCAAAAACCTGAGATGAAATCTATAAGCTCGCTTTACATTTCTGTTGACTTTGGCCCAAATAATATTTAAACCCCTTAAGACATCTAAGCATGATCTTAAGTACATCTAAATACCTCTGTAGGATATCACATTATACAGTATATATGGTGTCTATACAGTATCTATTAAATCATGGGAATAAATAGGCTTGGGGAAATGGGAAGGCATATGTGATGTGTCCAACATTTTCTTTTCTTTTTAAATTCTTTTTATTTATTTCTATTATAATTGCATAAAATCTCTCACCATGTAAAGTTACAAGTTGAAAGTATACAACATAAACATGTCAATACGATAAAGTACACAAGAAACCTTGTATTCAATGGAATCCTGTAGAGAAGATCCGTACATGAGAAAGTGAGAAATGTTGTGTCATTTAGATGCAAAAACAATCCATGAGACTATCCTAGCCTGTTTATTAAGACATGTTGCATTTCAGGGAAATGTAATAAACTTTAACCAGGAGTGGGAGAGAGATTGATAGGGGTATGAGGTATGGTGTGGGGGACGGGATATGGTATCTGGAGGACATCCTGTTCAGGTTATTAATTTACACGCCTGTGACAGATGTGAAAGACAGAGGTATCCGAAGTGCCAAGTCGGATCGTTTTGTGGTGTGTCTGCATCTTATCCAGGCCTCCAAGATTTTAGCAAATTTATGGAGGGATCAGGTTTCCCAATGTACCATCTCTTTGAAAGACAGACTGGCTTGCCAGAAGAGGATCGGCCATATTAGATATTTTCACCCAGTGAACAGATTAAAATATCAGTATTTGAGAATCACTTTTAGACAATGTATTGGAAAGGATTCATTGTGTTAGTCTTGGCGCTTCTTCCACTTCAGTTCTAGATCTGTTTGAGCAGATTTGCTGACGTGTCTGGTATTCCAAGCTAGTGACCATAAACATATAATTATCTCAACTTCTTTAAAGTTCTATAGGTCAGCAAGGGACTAGAAGTATATAAAGGTTCAGCTTATAATATACTAGATTCCCCCATTTGACTTTAAATGTCTACCTGGTTTCCTATCATCTTTGAATTGCCTGTATAACTTGGGGTGCCAGCGTGCATGACTTATGGGTTTTACCTAATTGAGTGTAAGTTTTGTTTGTTTTTTATCATCTTTTCCTTGCTTGTTTGTTTTGCTTATTATATTTTCTTCTATTACAACCACTTAAATCACTTGTGTGTGGCATTCCTCTAGTGCCTGGAACGTTATATTTAGAAAATCTGCTTAACTGAAAATCTGCAGCGGTCGAACAGAGAGGTGGGCGTACATAAATCAACTGCACCACACTTTGCCTCTGTTGTCGCTCACCTCTCAGCAATATTGATGCTGGTGCTTTGTTAGATTTAAAGAAACAGTACTCCCTTACTACCACCTGACTACAACAGAACAATCCATCTGAGCTTCTGAAGCTTGGCCTTTATTAAGACCTCCAGTCTACCATCTCCTACTCCTGCCTATCCAGTTCTACTTCCAATATGCCCTCATCATTGGCCTGCCAGCAAGGATTAACAGTCTCATCTCTTTTGCTATAATCACCAAGGCAGGGGAGAATTACACAGTTCCAAAGGGGTATAGAATCTTTTAGTGAGATCCACCATAACCGTTTTACAACCCAAAATTGATCCACCGTGCCTCTACATCCTCCTGGAACTGAAAAACAGCTACAGAATGTATATATCTCAATGTCTCTAAGCCGTTCACTTATCAGAAACCCTTCCTGACAACCTCATTCCCTGGCCTCACAATAAGCATCATGCAGATTCAGATGGAGTGACTGACCAGAGCAAACTGTTACCTTAATCACTATCCAGTGCTATTGGGTGGTCTTCCAATACTCAGAGTTGGGGGGCACAGCTGTCTGTGGGCTAGTCTGGGGCTCTAATATGCAACCACCAGGTCAGAGGACCCCAGCCCAGCGCTTTGAATCAGATTCCTGGAATTGGGTTCCCTGTGGCTGTATTCTTCCACATTTGGCATTGAGGCTACTGATAAAGTCACCAGGTGGTTTTCCTTGTGTAGACCTTCGCAACGCTGAAGGTCCTTCTCTACTGTCTGCTGAAGACACCCTGTGTACTGATTGCTCACGATCCATTGAAATATAATATACCTCCTGGTCCAGAGAGACTTAAAACAATCTAGCGCAACACAGTGCATCCTGCCAGATGTTCTGATCTCAGCCCACCCATGATTGGCTCCTGCTAACTGACTGAAAACCGTACCCTCAATAATGGTCAAATACGGTAACAATGTCTTTAGAGATCACACCTTTCCTCGCTAACCCCCTACCTCTACTTATATAGAAAGGTTCATCACCAACTCACCATTCCCTGCCACCAGTACAATTAGCAAAGTGTCTGACCTCCCAAAGCCTGCTGCATCTAAAGATAAAGTCAATTCAAAAACAGAGGAAACTAACAAAAGTGACCCAAATTACGACATTATCGTCCCCGTAGCTAGGAACTTCCTACAAAAAACCCTCACAAAAGCTTTAGACCCGATTGCCATAGAGCTGCAAGATATTAATGTTAAACACATTGTAGCAAGAATGGCAGCCCTTGTATCAACTCAACTGAGTGAACATACCTCTGTGGCAGCGGAAAACGTCATACTATGCCAAAATCATGTACAGCTATCTGGAAGACTGGAACAACCTTGGCTGCGAGACAACCTTAGAAACAGAGGTTTACCAGAGGAAGTTCCCTCTGAATCCCTTTTATCCACAGTCAAGAATCTTGCTATTGATCTCCTGGCAGTGGGTGAAAAAAGAAAAATATCGTAGCGGAGCTGCCACTGTTATTGCTGGCGGTGGACCCGTCATGTATAGACACTCAGGCCATTTGAATTTAGCACCAAAGCACCTGCTCGGGCTCTAAATTCAAACGGGCCTATTAAATTCAATGTCGGCAGTGGCTGTCCTGTGATTGGTCCATTTGAATTTATCACCAGAGCATGGATAGACATTGAGGACACAAGTCCACCCATCTACCTATATATCTATCTTGCTATTTATAATCATTGAATGTATTTTTTTAAATGCTATATTGATCTCCTTATTTCTGAAGATGTATACAATGGGGTTTAGTAATGGCGTACCCACAGTGTAAAACAGGGCCATAACTCTACTCATATTTAATGCTTTCCCTTTACTAGGAAGTATGTAAATGCCACTTATTGTCCCATAAAATGCACAAACTACCGTCAGATGGGAGCTGCATGTGGAGAAAACTTTATGTCTCTTGGTAAGTGACTGGATCTTTAATATGGATGAAATAATACAAGTATAAGATGTAAGTATTAGAAGAAACGGTGTGACAACCAATAATACAATAAGTATGGTGATTTCTAATTGGACCATGGAGGTATCTGAACATGATAATTGTAAGAGAGGGTAGAGATCACAGAAGAAATGGTTTATAACATTAAGTCCACAAAAGTGTAACTTAGATATAGTAATAGTTTCAATACATATTAATAATAAGCTTAAAAACCAGGACAAAGCTGCCAGAGCCTTACACAAGCCAAAAGTCATTATAGAGGTATAACGTAAGGGGTTACAGATGGCTGAATATCGATCAAAGGACATGACTGTTAGAAGAAGACAGTCCAGGCATACAACAAAAGAAAAACTGTTATATTGAGCAATACAGGATGTAAAAGTCATCAGTCTCGTCTCAATAAGTAAGAAATGGAGAGAATTGGGGATTATGGCTGATATGAGGATAATGTCAGATATGGAGACTTGTGTCAGGAAGAAGTACATTGGAGTGTGGAGGTTCTTGCTGGTGGACACCAGGGTGATGATCACGAGGTTCCCACATATTGTCACACAGTAGATCAATAAGAGAAGAACAAAAAGAATCATCCTGGAACTTTCAGTATTAGGAAATCCAATGAGGATCACTGTAGATATTCTGCTCACATTGCCTTCAAGTTTCATCTAAATTTGTGACAAAATGAGAGAACAGTACAGCCCATTTAAAGACGTCTTCTCTTTACTTCCTCCATCAGAAAAAAAAAATTGTGAAATAGGTGAATCATAATTCCCTCCAATTTTAATCTATAGAAGTTTTACTCTGTTTGGCGTTTGTCCAGCCATTTATTCCCAAACTAAAATTTACGATATTTAAAACCTTTATACAAAATATATATGAAAATCATTAAAGATCCAAGACTTTCACATTGCTATTTGTTGCATCAACTAATTTATTAATAATTTCTTTATGTAAAGATGTTTTTATCAGACTGAAATTTGAGAGCCAAATATTGTCATTAAATGAAATACTAAAAGTTTAATTCATTTCCTTGCAAAATATCTAAACAGCTGGTCATAGCCATAAGCATTGCCACAATCTAATTTCTCAGATGGCATTTAGGACACTTTTTCATGAAAGGGGTTTTCTAGGATAATTCAAAAATGATCTGGGCGCTGGGGTTGGGTAAATAAAAAAAAAAAATACTAAGAAAAAAACCAATATCCACCAACCCCCAGTCCACTGCTTGGGCAACATTATAAATTTATGGGTGAAAAAGTGCTGGAAGCCTGACTTTTTCCTCCTACTTCAGATAACAAAACATCCGACATAATGTGACATAATACTAATAATACTAATACTAATAATAATAATAATAATAATAATAATAATATATTTATAGTTACATATAGTAGATGAGGTTGGATGAAGACATCAGTCCATCAAGTCCAACCTATAACCCTACATTCCCCTACAGTGTTGATCCAGAGGCTTATGCCAATTGCCCCATTTCAGTTGAAAAAAATTCCTTCCAATCTCCCATCAGTATAAAACCCTGGATCAATGTGCCCTTAAAATCTAAAACCCATAACCCGTAATATTGTTCTGTTTCAGAAAGGCATCCAGGCCCTCTTTGAACTTGTTCAATGAATCCACCATCACCACTTCCTGGGGCAGAGAGTTCCATAGCCTCGCTGTTCTTACTGTAAAGAACAGTATTGCAGTAGTAGTATGTAGTATATTTTTCTCTAAAATATAATAAGTTATACATTAGCAGCCATTTACAGTCATAGCCCTATTTAATTTTGCTTTATGTGTTTCTATATTTTCTGCATACAACAAAATCGTAGCATAAAGAGAAAAGAAAAAAAAAACTTAAAATCAGTGTTAAAATCTGGGATTTTTTTTTTCATGTTTACCTTCCATTACATGATTTCTTCACTAATTACAAGGGTATTTTTCTTCCAATATACCCCTTTCAGACAGGAGGCCAGCAGAAATGCCTATAATATAGAGCACATTATCAGGTAACACATATATATATATATATATATATATATATATATACAGTCATATGAAAAAGTTTGGGCACCCCTATTAATCTTAATCATTTTTAGTTCTAAATATTTGGGTGTTTGCAACAGCCATTTCAATTTGATATATCTAATAACTGATGGACACAGTAATATTTCAGGATTGAAATGAGGTTTATTGTAGTAACAGAAAATGTGCAATATGCATTAAACCAAAATTTGAGCGGTGCAAAAATTTGGGTACCCTTATCATTTTATTGATTTGAATACTCCTAACTACTTTTTACTGACTTACTGAAGCACAAAATTGGTTTTGTAACCTCACTGAGCTTTGAACTTCATAGCCAGGTGTATCCAATCACGAGAAAAGGTATTTAAGGTGGCCAATTGCAAGTTGTTCTCCTATTTGAATCTCCTCTGAAGAGTGGCATCATGGGCTCCTCAAAACAGCTCTCAAATGAAAACAACATAGTTGTTCAGGGGAAGGATACAAAAAGTTGTCTCAGAGATTTAACCTGTCAGTTTCCACTGTGAGGAACATAGTAAGGAAATGGAAGACCACAGGGACAGTTCTTGTTAAACCCAGAAGTGGCAGGCCAAGAAAAATATCAGAAAGGCAGAGAAGAAGAATGGTGAGAACAGTCAAGGACAATCCACAGACCACCTCCAAAGAGCTGCAGCATCATCTTGCTGCAGATGGTGTCACTGTGCATCGGTCAACAATACAGCACACTTTGCACAAAGAGACGCTGTATGGGAGAGTGATGCGAAAGAAGCCGTTTCTGAAAGCACGCCACAAACAGAGTCGCCTGAGGTATGCAAAAGCACATTTGGACAAGCCAGCTTCATTTTGGAAGAAGGTCCTGTGGACTGATGAAACAAAGATTGAGTTGTTTGGTCATACAAAAAGGCGTTATGCATGGCGTCAAAAAAACACAGCATTCCAAGAAAAACACTTGCTACCCACTGTAAAATTTGGTGGAGGTTCCATCATGCTTTGGGGCTGTGTGGCCAATGCCGGCACCGGGAATCTTGTTAAAGTTGAGGGTCGCATGGATTCAACTCAGTATCAGCAGATTCTTGAGAATAATGTACAAGAATCAGTGACGAATTTGAAGTTACACCGGGGATGGATATTTCAGCAAGACAATGATCCAAAACACAGCTCCAAATCTACTCAGGCATTCATGCAGAGGAACAATTACAATGTTCTGGAATGGCTATACCAGTCCCCAGACCTGAATATCATTGAACATCTGTGGGATAATTTGAAGCGGGCTGTCCATGCTCGGCGACCATCAAACGTAACTGAACTGAAATTGTTTTGTAAAGAGGAATGGTCAAAAATACCTTCATCCAGGATCCAGGAACTGATTAAAAGCTACAGGAAGCGACTAGAGGCTGTTATTTTTGCAAAAGGAGGATCTACTAAATATTAATGTCACTTTTCTGTTGAGGTGCCCATACTTTTGCACCAGTCAAATTTTGGTTTAATGCATATTGCACATTTTCTGTTAGTACAATAAACCTCATTTCAATCCTGAAATATTACTGTGTCCATCAGTTATTAGATATATCAAATTGAAATGGCTGTTGCAAACACCCAAATATTTAGAACTAAAAATGATTAAGATTAATAGGGGTGCCCAAACTTTTTCATATGACTGTATATATATATATATACTAATACAACACATAGCCAGAGACTCCACAAGGACTGTCACACTCATGTATTTCCAGTAACCTCCAGTGGTGTCTCATTAGCATCTAATTGTACATTCACCTCATATTTGTCCCAAAAGTAATTTCAAATTAACCAAATATTTAACTCAATATCTCAAATTGTAAAATATATATATAACAAAATGGAAAAAGAATGGAATCTAAACATGCATTACCAATGATATAAAAATACATGACAGTTATTGCAGTTAGACTGGACAAAGCTTTGGCTTTGATTAGAGTTTTAGACTAGAAGCAAATCATAAACATAAATAGGAATTGAAACTTTTTTTAATACAATTTTTATTGAATTTCAACAAGATACAGAAATGACTAAGCATCAGGATATAAGTAACAAGAACATAGTTACATGTGGAAACATCCTAAATCCATAAGGAGACACAGAAAATATATAAAACTAAATATAGAACCAGATATATAAAACTTACTATCAAACAGGTAACATTTTAGGAAGAATGGGGGGGGGGGTTTGAAAGGGGGAAGGTAAAGGGGGGAACAGGGTAAGGAATTAGGGGTACATTGGAAAGATTGTCTAAGGAGGGGGTATGGGATAGGGCTCCTCCTTCTTTCCTCCTGAAAGAAAAAAAGGCATAGAGATAAGAATTGAAGATTCAACAACAAGGATGTAAGGGGTAACTGTCAATGCAGGGTTTCCAAGAAGAGTAAAAGAGTTTGTCAGAGCCCCGATAAAGGGCCAGTAATTTCTATTAAGAGCAATTGTTGGATACTTCATTGATAATTTCCAAGATATCAGGAACTTGGGAGGATTTCCAACGTCTGGCTATTGAAATTTTAGTTGCGTGTACAACATGGCAGAAAACAGTTGAGTAACAAAGAGGAATTTCATGTATGCCTAAAAGAAGATGCGCTAGAGGGGGAGGAATGTGAGATGTGAGATGGAGGAGGTTTCTTAATAAAATAGAAGCTTGTGGCCACAAGGGTTCAATGAATCTCCAAAATAGATGAAGGAGTGATCTAGAGCCTGTATGGCATATCCAACATACAGGGCTGACTGTGGGACATAGATGGGAAAGTCTGAAGGGGGGTGTAGCACCACCGTGATAAAAGTTTTTGGTATTGTTCCCAGTGGAACATCACAATAGATGTTGATTTATTTGTCCACTGAAGGACAATTCCCCATTCTTTAAAAGTAAAAGTGATGGACAAGTCATTCTGCTATTTTAAAAATTGATGTGTTTTTTTTTTTAGAGAGACTTGTCATTTTGAATAGTGTCATAGAGTAGGCGAATACCCTGTTTTGGAACCTGAGAGGGCTGTTGTAACATGTCACTCATGACAGAATGGAGTAAGCATTCTGTTGTGGAATAAGATTATAGTAGTGCCCTTATTTGATTGTATCAGAACATCTCCAATTGTGAGGGAGTACTTGTTCGCTAATTCCTGGAAAATTAGTGGTATTGCTGTATGGTATAAATCTGATATGGAACATACAGTGCCTATGCGAAAGTATTCGGCCCCCTTGAACTTTTTAACTTTTTGCCACATTTCAGGCTTCAAACATAAAGATATAAAATTTTTATTTTTTGGTGAAGAATCAACAACAAGTGGGACACAATTGTGAAGTGGAACGGAATTTATTGGATATTTTAAACTTTTGTAAAAAATAAAAAACTGAAAAGTGGGGCGTGCCAGATTATTCAACCCCATTAAGTTAATACTTTGTAAGCGCCACCTTTTGCTGCGATTACAGCTGCAAGTCTCTTGGGGTATGTCTCTATCAGTTTTGCACATCGAGAGACTGAAATTCTTGCCCATTCTTCCTTGGAAAACAGCTGGAGCTCAGTGAGGTTGGATGGAGAGAGTTTGTGAACAGCAGTTTTCAGCTCTTTCCACAGATTCTCGATTGGATTCAGGTCTGGACTTTGACTTGTCCATTCTAACACCTGGATGCATTTATTTGTGAACCATTCCATTGTAGATTTTGCTTTATGTTTGGGATCATTGTCTTGTTGGAAGATAAATCTCCGTCCCAATCTCAGGTCTTTTGCAGACTCCAACAGGTTTTCTTCCAGAATGGTCCTGTATTTGGCTCCATCCATCTTCCCATCAATTCTAACCATCTTCCCTGTCCCTGCTGAAGAAAAGCAGGCCCAAACCATGATGCTGCCACCACCATGTTTGACAGTGGGGATGGTGTGTTCAGGGTGATGATCTGTGTTGCTTTTACGCCAAACATATCATTTTGCATTGTGGCCAAAAAGTTCGATTTTGGTTTCATCTGACCAGAGCACCTTCTTTCACATGTTTGGTGTGTCTCCCAGGTGGCTTGTGGCAGACTTTAAACGAGAATTTTTATGGATATCTTTGAGAAATGGCTTTCTTCTTGCCACACTTCCATAAAGGCCAGATTTGTGCAGTGTACAACTGATTGTTGTCCTATGGACAGACTCTCCCACCTCAGCTGTAGATCTCTGCAGTTCATCCAGAGTGATCATGGGCCTCTTGGTTGCATCTCTGATCAGTCTTCTCCTTGTTTGAGATAAAAGTTTAGAGGGACGGCCGGGTCTTGGTAGATTTACAGTGGTCTGATACTCATTCCATTTCAATATGATCGCTTGCACAGTGCTCCTTGGGATGTTTAAAGTTTGGGAAATCTTTTTGTATCCAAATCCGGCTTTAAACTTCTCCACAACAGTATCACGGACCTGCCTGGTGTGTTCCTTGGTCTTCATGATGCTCTCTGCGCTTTAAACAGAACCCTGAGCCTATCACAGAGCAGGTGCATTTATACGGAGACTTGATTACACACAGGTGGATTATATTTATCATCATCAGTCATTTAGGGCAACATTGGATCATTCAGAGATCCTCACTGAACTTCTGGAGTGAGTTTGCTGCACTGAAAGTAAAGGGGCTGAATAATATTACACTCCCCACTTTTCAGCTTTTTATTTTTACAAAAGTTTAAAATAACCAATACATTTTGTTCCACTTCACAATTGTGTCCCACTTGTTGATTCTTCACCAAAAAATGTAAATTTTATATCTTTATGTTTGAAGCCTGAAATGTGGCAAAAGGTTGAAAAGTTCAAGGGGCCGAATACTTTCGCAAGGTACTGTATGTTGAGTTAGGGGAGTTTAGACAGTTGCCATATGTACAGTCATTTAGAGGTAAGTGAAAGCTGTAAGGCTTCAGGTATGTTTATTCCCATCATCGGTGATTTGGAAGAGTTCACTTTATAATAAAATATTTGGCTGAAGGATTCTAATAGAACAGTTGTTGTGGTTAATGATTCCAGGGGGTTGGAAAGAGACAAAATAACAATGTCTGCAAATAAACTCATTTCTGGATACCACAATATACATTAAAGACCACCGGCTACTCACATCAATATACCACAAACCCACAGACAGAACGGCCTACCTGAGAAACGACAGCTTCCACCCCAAGCACACAAGACAATCTATAATCTACAGCCAGGCTATACGATACAATCGTATTTGCTCCGACAAAACAGACCTGGACAAGCACCTCCTGGATCTGAGGATGAAATTTCTCAGATTGGGATACAAACCAAAAGTGACAGACAACCAATTAAACAAAGCAGCAGCCATTAACAGAGACAGTCTGCTCACATATAGAGAGACCCAGAAAGAAGCCCGAGTGCTTCTAGTCGTCACCTACAACCCACAGCTGAAGATCCTACGAAGGATTGCCAAGGAGCTCCAACCTGTGCTACATAGGGACAACAGACTCAAGGACATATTTCCAGTCCCCCCTCTCCTTTCCTTTCGACAACCACCAAACCTGAGGCGTATTATCGTCCGGAGTGCCCTGAAGGCCCCAACTGAAAATGGCACCTCACCTTGCCTACATAAAAGGTGCATGACCTGCAAGCACATCCACACCGCTGACAGTGTACCTATCCCACAGTCACAACAGGTGCACAGAATTAGGGGGACATTTTCCTGCAGGTCTTCCAATGTGGTGTATCTCATAATGTGTGTGCAATGTCCCACCACAGGCCTCTATGTGGGGGAAACAGGGCAGAGACTCAGTCAACGAATGAACTCACACAGATCCACCATTAATAACAGCAGAACCGATCTCCCAGTGGCCGCACATTTCTCCGGAAAAAACCACTCTATTGAAGATTTGCGGGTTGTGGTTTTAATGGGACATTTTAAGACACAGGAGAAAAGAAAAGAAATGGAGTACAAATTTATGCAAAAATTTCAAACTCTGCAATTTGGACTTAATATTCATGCCAGCTTCATGTCACACTATGTTTGAACCATGAACTGAACTCAATATTCATGCCAGCTTCAAATCACACTATGTATGACCTGTGAGGGTCACAAATCACCTCCTGATAGCAAACAGATAACAGCAAGAATTACTGATCCCTCCGTCACGCACCACAAGTTTCCAGACTGTTTTTTTGACCTGTTGTAAATAACTTCTCTACTTAGATTGCAATTTTTTTTAAGGACTCTAAAATGCTTTGAAAACCATGTGTATAAAAATCTGTTAATTTTCAGTTCTTGTATCACACCATGTCTGATGAAGGGAGCGAGCACTCCTGAAAGCTTACTTATAAATATACTCAGTTAGCCTCTAAAAGGTATCGCCTGATTTCTTCACTCTTCCACTACTTTCAATGGCTAACACGGTACAACATTATACTACAATAAACTCATTTTGTGATTCATGTGAGCAACTGAATGGTTGAGTAAGTTTGGTCTGGAAGAATGTGACTAGCTGCCCAGAGTCCTGACCTCATCCCCATACAACACCCAAGGGATTAACTAGAATGGAGACAGCAAGCCAGTCACTCCAACCATCTAGAATCACAGCTACCCTCAGCATCAAGCATCCACAATGATGAAAATCAGCATAGAAAAGCATAGAGACAATGCTGAATACCCACACAGGGGGAAAATTGCCAGAGAAATGGAGAAATATCTCTGTAAACACCCCCCCCTACACACATCCACACACACAACGACGCAACCACCCAAGATGGCGCCAGAGCCAGCCTGAACCTCCATAGCCACTGAGGGATCAGATCCAGAAAGCGAAGGTGACTTCTGTGATGCAGGGGCTAAGGATAGCATTGCACCAGTGTATAGGAGCTTTATGAAGAAATCTTTATAAAAAGCACTTACTCCAATTGCCAAATATTTCTCAGACATTAAAGACGCAGAGTAGAGAATGTTCAGCAGGTGCAAGGGGCCGCTTGTTGGTTAAAAGGCTGTTTTGTTTTTTTCTTACTCCTTATAGTTATCCCCTCCCCTTCCTTCTACGTAGCCTCTTGTTGTTGACAGATGGGTCACTTTAGGACCCCTCGGGATACATTATTTGCACTCTGTTATGTACCTCCCCTTCCCTTTACCCATAGCTCCTTTCCTACCAACTGACCATAAGGCCCTGGTCTTTGATAACTCATGCCTTCATGCCGCCATCCATTTCTATGGCAAAAATGACTGTTGTCTAATATAATGTATAAAGTCTGAACTAAAAGGTAAACGTTCCACGTTTGTATGACAATTGCAGAAATTGAAAGCTAGCGTTGTCCTATTACAGGAAACACATTTTAAACTTTATAAAGTCCCCTGAAAACTCTTTCTGCAAGGATTCCATAGCACGTTCTCCTCAGCATCTAGAGGCGCTAGTATTCTCATTTATGGAGACTTTCCTTTCCAGGCCATTGCTGACTTGTGCAACCCTAAACGATGATTTATATTTGTTAAAGGGGTTGTCCAGCATAAACTAAAACTTTAACACTAAGCTAAATCCCCTCCCCCTGCCTAACTTCTAATTTACTCCCTTTAGAAAAAATGTATATTTACCCATATGCCTGGGGATGTCATATGACCGCGCAAGGCACATTTTCTGATTTCCTGGTGACGTTCCGTTTCACTGTTTCACGAGATGGGAGGTCACCAGTACTCCCTCTCCGTCCCCTTCTCCATCATACTCACCAATGCTCACGTCCTGTTCTTCTGCTGGGAATCACTTCCTTCGCAAGGGTCCAGAGCTGGCACCTGTGCAATAGAACACCGGCAGAAGAGAAGAGAAGCAGCGTTTTATGTGTGGTAGGCCCGCTACTTCTTTTCGCTTCTGCTGGCGTCCTATTAGGCAGGCGCCAGCTCCAGCTCCCAGGTACGGGCAGAAGAGGCAACAGTGGCACCGATGAAAGGCATCTCCAGGACGAGAAGACAGGTAAGTATAATTGGGTGGAGAGGGGGTTGGGGGACTGAGTTAGTTAGCTAAGTAGGTAGGGCTAGTAGTCCGCGAGCTAGCTAAGGAAACAGGGGGGTTGTGAGGGATGAAGTGAGAGGGGGATCTGAGTGAACTGCAATGCATCATGGTAGTTGTAGGCTAAGACAGCAGGTGCTACCCATGTAAACAAATGCAGAGGATACCAGGAGCTCCCATAGAAAACCAGAAATCACTCAAAACACTGCTAAAGGTATTTGGGCGCACTTATTAACCCATTGATAGCACTAACAGACCTTTTTTAAAAATATTTTTTTTGCCCAGAAAACCCCTTTAAAGGTCTGGTGGCGACCTTATCTACAGCTTGTTTGTATGCCACCTAATGATAACCATCAACAATGGCTCATTCGGACCTCAGAGAAATTTGATGTATTTAAAAATGGAATCTCTATATTTGGAGGACTTTTAATGTATTGTTCAATCCACTACTTGATGCTAGTAATATCTCCTACCTCACCTCGCAAAAATTAACCATTATCTGTCTAAGCTTCAATTGATTGATATGTGGAGAACTCTGCACCCTGACTCTAAAGATTATTCTTATCTCTTTCACCCCCATCAGAAATATCATAGACTTGACTGCATCCATATTTGGAACCTAACCTCTCACTGTTCTACATATATTATATATAGATAGATAGATAGATAGGTAGACAGATATACAATATAGTTATATATATATTTTTTTTTTTTACAAAATACATAATTTGAATAGAGCCTTACAGATGATATAACCCTTTACAGACATTTAACGTATATGTACATCATGATGTCAGGTTGCGTGTATTGAGAATAACCAGAAACTGAGCTCTTTCCATACACAGAAAGTGTTGGCTGTGTTAGGCTACATTCAGACTACTGAGGGGCAATAGCATACATGGAAAAATGTCCATTTTTCATGGCCATCTTGCACATGAGGGGTTCCTCTTTTCACAGAGCCCCCATGCATTACAGTGTATGGAAGAATCCATGAAAGTGGGCACAAATAGAACATGATGTATATTTTGATGGTCCCTTACAAGAGACAGTCAATATAACGGTCTTGTGAATATCCCCCAGTTCCTACGCTGAATTTACTGCTGCTGTGTTACGTCCATTAAAAAAACAGACGTACACGGCCATTAATCACTGTTGTGAGTCACTTACAGGTATTTTGCTGACTATTGCCTTTTGGATTTCAGACGTTCCCCCCCTCCCCTCTCCCTAGGCTGTGCACAACAACAAAGAGTTTGTCTGTTCAAAATGAGGTCTATGTGGAATTCTATGGGGGTTATTTATCATCTGTCATTTTTTTGGCCATATTTATTGCAGAGTGGCTACACTAGCTGCCGGGTCTGTGCTATTTCATACAGCAGGGACCCGGCACCGTTGCCAATGATCAGAGAGCACTCTGATCACAGGCATTTAACCACTCAGACGCTGTGGTCAAATGCGACAACATTTGAGTGGTTACTTTCTCTTACTCTATGATGATCTGTAACAGGGCAGCTCCATCATGGCTCGATCACAGGATTGAGTTATTGCAGTTCTCCTATCATGGCAACTGAAAGCCTTCTGAAGGCTCCCAACCCTGCCATAATAATGTAACTACTGAAGCGTGCCTGCAGCGGGCTTCAATAGTTACATAGCGAATCTGCAATACAGTTATAATGCAGTCTATGGCACAAGTGATCAGAAGATCACATGTTCAAGCCCCCTTGGGGGCTGAAAAAAGTTAAGAAAAGAAAAAAGTTTTTACAAATAAAAAAATAAAAAAAACCCCTAAAAGATGAAATCACCCCCCTTTACCTAGATCACTAAATATAAACAAATAAAAGTAAAAATAAACACATTAGGCATCTTTAAGTCTGAAAATGTCCAAACTATTACAATATAAAAACATTTGTCCCATACGGTAAATGCCATAGCAGGAAAAAAAAATCAAAATGGCTGAATTGTCATTTTTTTGCTGATTTGCCTCCCTAAAAAAATGGATTAAAAAGTGATCAAAAACATCCTACATTCCCCAACATGACATCAATAAAAACTACATATTACAAATTGTGTATAAGCAGCACACAGGTTGTTGGAGTGTGCTGGGTGCACGTTCACCAGACAGCCCTGAAATCACACATAGGAGACTACACTTAAGCGTCCATACAGACCCTGCAGCAACACATGTAGAAGGCGCACCAGGCCTATCTCCCTGGAGTCTACCTTTATGAACCTTATCCCATGATCTGTTGTCTGTACACGTCTCCATTATGGTCTACACAAATCCGACCAACCGGGCTACTATGCACATTCTTTACGCTTTATAATCATAAGTGCCTGACGAAGGGTAATAACCCAAAACGTTGTAATATTTATGTACACCATTAAAAGAAGCATAACCATTTTTGGAGTGCAGTTCTACTTCCTCTTGTTCATGTAAAAACTACATATTATTATTGTCCCATAAAAAAGACACCTTACACAGCTCCTTACGCTGAAATATAAAAAAGTTAAAGGTTTTAGGATATAGTGAGTCAAAGAAATTTTTTTTTTATGATAATAAACTGACTGTTGAAAAGTGATTTCTGCAGAGCAGGAATTGTCAACCTATTATGAGGCCTAGGCAAAAAATTTATGTAACTAACAGGTAATTTGACCCAGATTTTTGTTTTTTAATTGTATTCAGAGACAGAAAAAGTAAGCTTTATGAAGTTTTGTAAAATAATAATAATAATAATAATAATTATACTATAGATGATCAGAGTGGCTGATGAATTAGTATCTGAATCTCTGAATATACGGTATATATATATATATATATATATATATATATATATATATATATACACACAGTATATAAATTTTAAATGTATTTATTTATTTTCCTATCATTAATTACTGGCAGTTTTAATTTAATATCTCTTAATTTTTTTTTCACTAATGAGGCATAAATCTCCACAGACTTGTTCCTCTCCCCTGTGTATTGTCTTTTTCTCTTTTCTACATATAAATGTGTGTTAGTGTAAAGCCAGTTAATTGCTTTTTGATTGCTGCGGTATAGGTGATGTCTATAGGCTCCAAGTTTTCACAAGAACTTACTTACGTTTTCTATTTGATAATTTGTTTCATCTCAGCTTAATGTCAATTTTCATCACTAGAAAAGATTTCTGCACAACATGAAAGTATCTACAGTAAGTTAAACAATATACATGAAGGGATTTCTAATTCTAGTGTGATGTAATTATTTTAGTCCAATTAATACTCATGACTAATGATTGTTATTTCTGATGATGATGAGGATATCGGATATATACATTTTGCTTCATTATACATGTAGAGGAAATTTTTTTTCTGGTAATAGATTTGTAATTTTTTAATAAAAACTGGCTATGATGTTTTCACTTAGCAATTCTCTTACTGAGCATTGCTAAGGGAAAGCCATAATGAGAATATGCTGTACACACTGTTGCAAGCAGAGGCTTTCTAGCCTGCCTCTCCTCTCCCTACTGCTGCTGTGCAAAGTTTTAGGCATGGGTTTAAAAAATTCTGCAAAGTAAGAATCCATGCAATAATAAAAGGCTTAATAATTTATTTTTGCCAATTACCAAATGAAGAGATTGAACAAAAGAGAACTGTAAATCCTACCAATATTTGGTGTGACCTATGGCCTTTGCCTTCCACCAATTCTTCTCGGACTCTTGCAGACAGTTTTTGAAGGAACCTGGCAGAGAGACTATATTATTTTTTAAAACTCTTTTAACCTAATTTTGGGGAGTTTGTCACCCATGAATAGTTATTTACAAATCGATACTCAGCTCTTCTGAGCTTCCACTTTTCTTTCCTGGCATCCAGTCTTCACCCGCAAGCTCTTGTATCCTCTTCCAACCTTTTATAGTATTTTTCCAATGTCATGTGCCCCAAGGTCAATACTGAGGCCTGTGCCACCCCACATGACTGCTGAGTCTCAATCACAGACCGCAAAAGTCACTCAGAGCTTGTGATGTAGGACAACACCCCAAAAGTGGCAGCAAGAAACTAAGAGTGAAGACTGGATGCCCGGAAAGAAGACATAACATCCAGGAAAGGTGAAGCATTGTGAGTATCTGTGTATTTTTTTTTTTTTTGTTTGCACCTCTCCTATGGGGTCAAAAGATCCTTCATTAGGGTATTATGTTGAAATAGCTATATAAAAAAGTAGATTTAATCCTACTACCATTATGGGGTATATCTAGCTTGTATATACGGTAGCTGTGCTGTGTTCAAGGCGTATATGACTCCTTTATATAAGCTACACAGCCTGATTGTGCTGCCATGCAGGCCCTGTCAAATGTTGTATGTATTGAGATAAACATTCTGTAACCAGACCCCAGCATACCATCCTAGCCCCACAGATAGATAGGTTAGTGTCACCAGAACGAGCATATCACCCCAGCCCTGCAGATAGATAGGTTAGTGTCACCAGAACCAGCATATCACCCCAGCCCTGCAGATAGATAGGTTAGTGTCACCAGAACCAGCATATCACCCCAGCCCTGCAGATAGATAGGTTAGTGTCACCAGACCCGAGCATATCACCCCAGTCCTGCAGATAGATAGGTTAGTGTCACCAGAACCAGCGTATCACCCCAGCCCTGCAGATAGATAGGTTAGTGTCACCAGACCCGAGCATATCACCCCAGTCCTGCAGATAGATAGGTTAGTGTCACCTGAATGAAACAGTGCTTACCCTTTGGTTAAGATAACACTTTTTTTCAATATGCAAATTGCCTTTTTGGACCCACAATGGTGTAGCCATTGTTCCAAAAAGTTAAGCGGCAACACCCTTGGTGCTCCAAAGAGCTCTCTAGAATATTGACAAAATCAGCAATATTTTGTTAATGGAGGAAGCAATTCACAAGGGGAAAAACCATTTGATTCATGTAACCTATCTACATGCAGGGCTGGGTTGATATGTTGGGTTCTAGTGAAAGACTCCCATTAAATCCAGCATCACAGAAAAATATCTATAAATTCTTCTATTAAAAAAAAAATAGTTATACGGGGCTGCAAAAGCCCATGCACCTCTTTTATGGCTGCTCACGGCTTCCTCAACCCCAACTGTTCCAACAGGAGATAATCAGTTATTCTACTGCAGCATCTTGATTTCCAAGATATTATAATGGAGTAAAGAAAGCAAAAAGTTTCTTAGATGTAAGGCAAGATGTGTCAAAAGTGGTCATTACTAAGATTTCTATTGTTTTTTGGAGTTTATTTATAGGTGAAACTAGTTATTACTTTTTTCTTTGCGTAATACAGGAGAACAATCTGACTTTGGTCACAGAATTTTTGCTTGTAGGATTTCAAGGCAGTCAGCAGTCACGTACTATACTGTTCTTAATACTCCTTGTGGCTTATTGTGGAACATTGTGTGGGAATCTCCTGATCATCACCCTGGTGTCCTCTAGCAAGAACCTCCACACTCCAATGTACTTCTTCATCTCACAACTGTCTTTTAAGGACATCTTGTCGACTACAGACATAGTCCCCAATGCTCTTCATATTATATTGAATAATGGGGGGACCATTACTTTTGCTGCTTGCATTACACAGTTCTGTTTCTTTGTTGTTTTTGGGGTATTTGAATGTGTCCTCCTCACAGTGATGTCTTATGATCGATATTTGGCAATCTGTAATCCCCTTGGTTACACCTCCATCATGACAAACACCCATTGTGTGAGTTTGACTATCATGTGTTGGTTCTTTAGCTTCTCTTTTATACTGATAGAAGCCTCAACGATCTTGATGCTGACATTTTGTGGACCAAATACTATTGACCATTTTTTCTGTGATGTTATTCCCTTAATAGAAATTGCCTGTTCTGATACTTCGATTATTGAGTTAGAGGTCTCTGTTCTGAGTTTTCTTCTTCTCTTCATCCCTCCCTCAATAATAATAATCTCTTATATTAATATCATTGTCACCATCTTACGGTTTCAGTCCAGAGTCAGTAGACAGAAAGCCTTCTCCACCTGCAGCTCCCACCTCATTGTGGTCTCCATATACTTTTTTACTCCATTGAGTGTTTATATGTTACCCGCAGGAGGACAAACCTTGAATATTAAGAAACTCCTTTCACTGGTATATACTGTGTTTACTCCATTGATCAATCCCATTATATACAGTCTGAGGAATAAGGACATCAGCAAATCTTTACAAGCTACAATCAAATATGGAATTTTTAACAATGGTATATCTCTGGGTAAAAAGTAATGAACCCAAATGTGAAGACTACATGCCTTCTGACCTATCGATGTGTTCTAGAGATCAGGGTCAACGAATGTGATAAGGCTAAGGTGTTTTAGATGTCATGTAATAATGCGTTATGGATGAGAATTAAAGGAAACCTGTCAGAACGATCTTAAATAGCCCTGTTGCAAAGTTGTCCACGCCCACATTAAAAAAAAAACACAAAAAAACCCCACTTTATTCTTACTTAGAGACCACTTAGTCTCATTGCATTCATCTCTAGTGCTGATGGTGCCTGAGCAGTCGTTTAATATTGCTGGAGAAGTACACGCTGACCCGAGGTCTGCTCCGAGGTCTGGTCCATTACATTAAAGCCAAGATGTACATTCCCTGATTTCTCTGAAAAACTGAGCAGGCGTCAGTGGTACGGACACTACACTAGGTGAGTATAAAGGTCTTGTGTTTTTGTTTTTTTTTTAATACAGACATGGACAGGTTTACAAGAGGACCTGTGGGTGGTTTATTGCCCCATATCGACCTGACAGGTCCCCTTTACTTTGTACATCTCAGCATTGGTGATTGATCATTATTGTAAATGAATCCCAGGAATTCAGCGGCAAACAACAAGATTTTATTACATGTCTTACATTTTGGCAACGGTTTTAAGGGATTTAAATGATTAAAAATAAAATGAAAATAAAAAAACACTTTCAAATATTTTTACTTCTCAAAATGTTCCAAAATGGTTAATAATAAAGAACATTCTGTATTATCTGGTACACGAGGAGTCATTTTCCTGATCTGTCAATACCTATTTCTGACAAGGTAAGTGGATTTCTGGACAGCAATCAGTCCAGTAGCTAAGCTGGTGTGTAGCCTACGGCATCTCCTTTTCTTTAATCTACTACTAAGGCTACTTAAGCCAAACTATAATACAGTTCCTGAACTCTATAGAAATGATAGAAGTTGTCTTCTGGAATTTGGGGTCGTAACAGAATGTTTGTTGCCATTTAAAGGTGTTTTATGTGGATGCCGCATTTATCCCTAGACGTGTGGCGTAGCTGTGGGATAAGGTATGTTTCTGACCTGTATAGGGGCGGTACTATAGCGCCCTTCTCCGAGCTGAAGGAGACATATAATCTGCCCGCAAAGGAGGCATACACCTATACTAGATTGACTTCATACTTGTCTGACACTACCTTGGCTCAATTGCGCTTGCCGCAACTGGCCGCCGACCTCTTGTACCCACAGACTTCCCCAGCGGCTTACAACTCTAAAACTCTGTATCGAACTTTAAATAGGGACTGCACCTTTCGCAAGACTAAACACATGTGCCTTTGGGAAGACGACATAGGCCGTAGATTTGAGGCCGGTCACTGGCGGGAGGCGATCAGATAGGCTAAGCGATCCACAGTATGTGCCTCACATTGGGAGCAATATAGCAAGCTACTTTTACGCTGGTATTACCCTCCTTTACGCCTAGCTAAGTTCTACCCATCGTGTTCACCTTGCTGTTGGAGGGGATGCGGGGAGACCGGCTCTTTGTTCCATGTGTTCTGGCATTGACCACTCATTCAGCCCTTTTGGGTTTCTGTGTTCTCCTTGATTAATAGCCTGTGTGGTTTAGTGGTGGAGTAGACACCTGAACTGGCACTCCTCCTGCTGGGCATCCACATGATACCGGGTAGATATAGCACAGTAATATGTCAGATACTTGGAGCGGCCCACCTACTTATTACACGTAGATGGAAGTCTACTTCATGTCCGACACTGACTGAGCTGATTTCAGTGGTGTCATTGAATTATCAATATGAGCGTATTTACGCATGCAATGGTGGGGGCCTGGACAGATTCAGGACACATTGGGAGCCGTGGGCAGAGTCATTTCCCCCACCATACACCCATTGACGGCCTATGTGCCTTGGCCTTTTCTGACACTATGAGTATTGCATTTTAATTTACTCCTGTAGCCTCTCGGGGTCACTCTGCTTGGTTACTCCTGGAACACCTATATGCTATCTAATTAATTAATTTGAAAGTTAATGCCTGGTAGCAGATGGGTCTGCACCTTTGTTTGCAGGGCGGGCTATCTGCTTTGTGGGCTGAGGGGTGTGATCCGATCTTATTCGTTCTCTAGGCCTGTACAGTCATGGCCAAAAGTTTTGAGAATGACACAAATATTATATTTTCACATGATCTGCTGCCCTCTGGTTTTTATGTGTGTTTGTCAGATGTTTTTATCACATACAGAAATATAATTGCATTCATATTATGAGTAACAGAAGCTTATATTGACAGTTAGAATGAGTTAATGCAGCAAGTCAATATTTGCAGTGTTGACCCTTCTTCTTCAGGACCTCTGCAATTGTCCCTGGCATGCTCTCAATCAACTTCTGGACCAAATCCTGACTGATAGCAGTCCATTCTTGCAGAATCAATGTTTTAATTTTGTCTGAATTTGTTGGTTTTTGTTTGTCCACCCGTCTCTTGATGATTGACCACAAGTTCTCAATGGGATTAAGATCTGGGGGAGTTTCCAGGCCATGGACCCAAAATCTCTATGTTTTGTTCCCTGAGCCATTTAGTTATCACCTTTGCTTTATGGCAAGGTGCTCCATCATGCTGGAAAAGGCATTGTTGAGGGCCAAACTGCTCTTGGACGGTTGGGAGAAGTTGCTCTTGGAGGACATTCTGGTACCATTCTTTATTCATGGATGTGTTTTTAGGCAAGACTGTGAGAGAGCCGATTCCCTTGGCTGAGAAGCAACCCCACACATGAATGGTTTCAGGATGCTTTACAGTTGGCATGAGACAAGACTGGTGGTAGCGCTCACCTCTTCTTCTCCGAATAAGCTCTTTTCCAGATGTTCCAAACAATCGAAAAGGGGATTCATCAGAGAAAATGACTTTACCCCAGTCCTCAGCAGTCCACTCCCTGTACCTTTTGCAGAATATCAGTCTGTCCCTGATGTTTTTCCTGGAGAGAAGTGGCTTCTTTGCTGCCCTCCTTGAGACCAGGCCTTGCTCCAAGAGTCTCCGCCTCACTGTGCGTGCAGATGCACTCACACCTGCCTGCTGCCATTCCTCAGCAAGCTCTGCACTGCTGGTAGCCCGATCCCACAGCTGAAACACTTTTAAGAGACGGTCCTGCCGCTTGCTGGTCTTTCTTGGGCGCCCTGGAGCCTTTTTGGCACCAATGGAACCTCTCTCCTTGAAGTTCTTGATGATGCGATAGATTGTTGACTGAGGTGCAATCTTTCTAGCTGCAATACTCTTCCCAGTTAGGCCATTTTTGTGCAGTGCAATGATGACTGCACGTGTTTCTTTAGAGATAACCATGGTTAACAGAAGAGAAACAATGATGGCAAGCACCAGCCTCCTTTTAAAGTGTCCAGTGGTGTCATTCTTACTTAATCATGACAGATTGATCTCCAGCCCTGTCCTCATCAACACCCACACCTGTGTTAATGGAGCAATCACTGAAACGATGTTAGGTGGTCCTTTTAAGGCAGGGCTGCAATGATGTTGAAATGTGTTTTGGGGGATAAAGTTCATTTTCTAGGCAAATATTGACTTTGCAAGTAATTGCTGTTAAGCTGATCACTCTTTATAACATTCTGGAGTATATGCAAATTGCCATTAGAAAAACTGAAGCAGTAGACTTTGTAAAAATTAATATTTATATCATTCTCAAAACTTTTGGCCATGACTGTACTATGTTTTATGTTATTTTGTCATTTGGCCCTTCGTTCTCCGCCTTATCCTCCACTGTCCCTACCCATTCCCCCTCCTCCTCATGGCAAGACTCGATTGTCATTTCATACGGCCTTACCGTGTTAGGTTTATCATATGTTTGGAAAAACTTACCTGCTCTTATTATACATTGTTATATGTATTTTAATCATTGATGTATCTCACTTGAGTCTATTGTATTATACTGTGATTATGATGTATGTGAGGCCATAACTGTGCCCTTTGTTCCTTGCTGTGTTTACAATTTGTTATGTATTCCTGTAAAAAATTTCAATAAAAAACTATTGAAAAAAAAAAGGTGTTTTATGTACCAATATATTCCTTTATCTCATGTATCCATGCCATCATTTACGTAATATAGATAATTGCTTTAGTCAGTTCATCAAAGCTTTAGACATGTGAGGGCGACTCATGTGTAAATAACCTCAGTGCGCACTTACTGTGAAGCCAACAATGCCGGTGTGGTGGGGAGACTGTATGATGACTACGTTGGGTGTGTGTCGCATGACAGCACAATAACGTATCTATGTTCATGACTAGTGAACACAATATGCAAAGAGGGGGGAGAAGGAATTAAAGGGGGTGGTGAATATATAGTAAAGGAGCAAGAGTGGAGAATAAGTATATTATAGAAAAGTGGTTAAATTAAGGAATAAAACAAATAAGGCTAGGTTCACATCAGTGCTCTGCTGCAGATTCCATTTAAAATTGGCAGAGAGAAAAGTCCTGCGCGGAAAACTTTCTTTCCACCAGTTTCAGTATAAAACTGGCAGAAACCCAACGGAAACCTGGTGGACTCCATTATAGTCTATGGGGTCCAAGGGTGTCTGTGGGTAACTGCTTTTTTAGTAGATGGGTTCACTGTCTTTCAGGTCCCCATGCCGACCCGTACGACAGAGAGACGAACAATAGTGAGAACCTAGCATCAGAGAGAAAGGGGGAGATAAAAAGGGGGGGAGGGGGGAAAGATAAATGGATAAGATGTATTCATTTCCATTGTTGTGCCTCAGTCATTATGTCATACTTGAACGTGAAGCACAAAACTATGGTTCAGCGAATCACTCAAGATTTGTTTTAACTCGGGTTGAGGTGGTTCGTTCTACAGACTTGCTTTGAATACTTTTGTTGAACCAGAGCTTAAACTGGCTTAAATCGTAGTATATGAAACTGTCAGGGCTCATAGGACTCTATCTATAAACATAGTGTATAGAAATGGGCGAACAGATTAGTTTTGATTTAGGTTCAACCCAATTATTACAAATTGTGTGTAATGAAAAAAATGGTGAATTGTCTCGGACAAACTAAAATGGCTGCCGTCACATGCATTGCATAGTGAAACTACAGGTGATACACATGTCTCTGAGTCACTATGATGTTCTGGCATCACATGACATCACCTGACAGACTCTCTATGGACACCTTACAGTTCTGATGTCATTTAAAGTATATAAGGTGTTTTGGGGTGGCAAATGAGCCATTTCTGTGATGGTGGAAGTAGGGAATGGATGTTTTACTCATCACTGCAGGATCCAAAGCAATTACTCCATTTTCTTCAGCAATACACAGCACTGAGTGCAGAAAAGCTTGTAATACAGCTAGAGAATCATAGGAGTAGGAGAAGTAGAACAAAGTTTAGTCAGATTTAATTATTTGCAGGCAGATTTCAGTTTGATCTGTAGTTTTCTTTGTTAAATACATACAAACTGCTGTTCTAGCCGCAAAATACTGATGCCACCATCGCTAATCTGAAAAATCTCAGTTTCTAAAAGTTTTTTTTTCTCTCCATCCAATAAACTGTGACACAGCCTGCTGGTCTGAAAAATCTCTATTTCTTAAAAGTTTTTTTTTCTTGCGCACCCAACAAACAGCATAACTGCTAATCTGAAAAAATAGTAACATAACAATGATTTAAGAATCACAATTTTGAAACTTCTAGTCTTTGAAAACCAAAGCTTATCAGAAATATTATCTGAATTCAATAAATAGTGAGATCAGTCTAATATTAAAAAAAAGGAAAAAAACAAGTTTTGTTGAGTTATTTACTTTGATTGTAAATGTTATCTTCTTTAACCATCTATAATAATAATAATCATCATCATCATCATCTTTATTTAATGCCAATGTAAACAGCAGCAATTCATAAGTAACATTTACAAGCAAAATCAAACAATGTGGAACAAAATAAGTCAGTGCCTTCTCTCAAGAGCTTACAGCCTATGAGAATTTTGCTTCATTCTGCAGCAATAATTGAGTTTTTTTAATTTGACAACTATTATAAACAAATTTAATTTTCTATTCCATAATGGCCAGGAACAAAGGAGACGGAGGAGAAAATTGCTGACAATCTCTACAGAATTGTTTGACAGCTTATCTCTCGGCTCCAGTGTGAGTATATATACATGAGCCGTATACATTGTATGTTCTGTGTATAATAACTGTGTCTCTCCATGCTACACGTCATGTTTGGGTATGGTATTGAGCCTGAATCTGCCTTACAGAATTTTTCTGGTAACAGGCTTGAAAATAAAGATTTAGAAAATATAATTCAGGAACATGAAAATACCTCTTGTAAGTATTGAGGAAGGAAACATTAACTATTTAGGAAATTGATGCTCAGAGCAAAATTTCACATATAGAATTTGTGCTGTAAAAGAAATTTTTAAGTGCTCCTCCACCATCCACTTTTTCTTTGTTTTGCAGAACAGACATTCTATATTTCCAAGTAATTTAGTTTAACTTAGTACTGTGCAAATGCTGCAAGGTAAGAAATGTTCCCAAAAATAGAAATGATAATAATTTTGATGGAGTTGGGGATTTGATGAGGATTAATGGCTTCCTCAATGCTGAGAAATATAGAAAGATACTTATCCATCAGGGAGGCTCCACATGTATTCTGCTGCAGGACAACATCACCAAATATACAGTCAATGAGTCCTGGAAATGATGATAAGACCCCCACAGGCCCTGATCTCAACACCATCCAATCATCTGTGTGGGATGACTTGAAGGATTAGAGCAAGCCTACATCCACAGAAGATCTGTGCTTAGTTCTCCAAGATGGCAGCAGGAACAACCTCCCTGCCCAGTTCTGCCAAAAAATGTCTGCAAGTTCTGAGAAGAATTGATGGAAGGCAAAGGGCAAAGGTCACACCAACTATTGATGGGATTTGCATTTCTCTTTTCTTCTATCCCTTTGCACTTTAATTTATTGTTGTCAAAAAAACTGTTAATCCTTCTATTTCTGAAAGCGTTCTTAATTTGCAGCATGTTTTCCATGCCTGCCTAAAAACTTTTAGTTTTTCAAAGTACTAAATACCCCCCCCCCAAAAAAAAAAAAAAAAAAAAAAAAAAATAATAATAATAATAAATAAATACATTTTGTCAATCCAAAATCAGGAATGGATTAGAAACACATACTGATAGGAAATGTAGATTGTGAGCCCTATATAGGATTGTGACTGACAATGTCTGTAAAGCGCTGCAGAATATGATGGAGCTATATAAGTAAGCATAATAAATAGATATTCAATCTTCATTCAAACAGTAAAAAAAAAAAAACTCAATCAAAAGGAGAAACTGCAAATAAATAATAACCATTTATTAAAATTCCTGATTCCAGAAGGTCCAGCAGGTAATTCTTTTTTTTTTTTTTTTAATACAAAGTTTTATTGTTTTCCAAAGTAAATACATACATTAGAGTAATAAATACAATAAACATGTAAAGTACAATAAAATATAATACAATGCAATATATAGAACCTACAGAGGTTGGAAAAGGAGCCAGTCCATCAAATACTGTAATTGTGCGAATTATAATAATATTATTGGAGAATGTGTACTTAAGTGCAGAGGTCTAAGCACGTGAAAAAGCATAGATATAAATACAGTAAAGTTATGAATCTAACGGGCATTAGAGTAGCATAACAGTAATTAGCAAAAGTATAATTCGTGCATCTCAAGCATGGAAATGAAAAGATCAGGGGGGAGGGAGATTGGCCCTTCACGAACAACATGCAACAAGAAGCATACGTAGAACAAGTATAGGACAAGGGACAACCACAACAACAACTAGAACAACAACAACGAGTGCCTGAATCAGCAGGTAATTCTTGTACCATTTACTAATTGTTAAAATGAGCTCTGTATGAAAGAACAAATCAGCCTTGACTATTTATAGATGTTATATTATTATTAACTTGAACTTATTCAGATCTTGCATTACGTTATGTGTAATTACACCTTAAACAATATCCTGGTAAATATGAGACACAATTTAACCAAATATAAGGTTACATTTATTTTATTTTATTTAATTTAATTTTTTTTTTTTTTTTTGCAGGAAAACAATCTAACTGTAGTCAGTGACTTTTTTCTCTTAGGATTTCAAGTCAGCAAAAATTTGAGAATTTTCCTGATCTCTCTGCTCTTTGTTGTCTACTGTGGGACAATATGTGGGAATCTTCTGATCATGACCTTGGTCTCCACCAGCAAGATCCTCCACACTCCAATGTACTTCTTCATCTCACAACTCTCCATCAGTGACATCTTATTGACCTCAGACATTGCCCCCATGACACTTCATATTCTACTAAATAATGGGGCGGCCATTACTTTTATTGGATGCATGACACAGTTTTTTTTTCTTTGGTGCTGCAGAAACCTTTGAGTGTTTCCTCCTCACAGTGATGTCCTATGACAGATATGTGGCCATTTGTGACCCCCTTCATTATGTCTCCATCATGACAAGTACATTTTGTGTGAAGTTAGTCACCTTGTTCTGGTTGCTCAGTTTTTTCACTGCATTCATTGACATTTTCACACTTTCAAGTCTAAAGTTCTGTGGGTCGAATATCATTGACCATTTGTTTTGTGATCTTGTTCCCTTACAGGAAATGTCCTGTTCTTATCCATTCCCTATGAAGCTACAAATGAGTTTACTAAGTATCCCATTACTGATCATTCCCAGCATAATAATTGTTCTTTCTTATGTGAACATTGTGCGGTCAATTTTAGGGATATCATCTAATATCAGTAGACAGAAAGCCTTCTCCACCTGTAGCTCCCACCTGACTGTGGTCTCCATATTCTACGGGACTATATTCAGTGTTTACATTCTTCCAACAGGTGGACAAACGTTGAATATTAATAAGATCACATCCCTGCTATATACTGTGTTTACCTCACTGGTCAACCCCATTACAGCTTTAGAAACAAAGATATTAAGAAAGCCGTACGGGAAACTATCCAGAAATATTTCTAATTCATTGTTCAAGTCTATATAATGTTTTCTACTAGCAATGAATAGCCAGAAGTGTTGATGGTGTTGATTTTCTCCTATCTGATCTGTCTTCCTTCTACAATCCCTTATACTGTATATACTCACTCTGTCTCCAATCCTTTGTAGCTCAATGTGTCCATACTTAGTTTGTCAACCAAATATTTTATAACAAAGAAGCCCAACTACCATTTTTCTAGACCACTTCTCTTCCCACCATCTCCAATTCCTACCCACTGATAGCTTCTTTGTTACTATTGGTGGCTTTCAATTACAGTGGGGAAAAAAATATTTAGTCAGCCACCAATTGTGCAAGTTCTCCCACTTAAAAAGATGAGGACGGCCTGTAATTGTCATCATAGGTAGACCTCAACTATGAGAGACAAAATGAGAAAACAAATCCAGAAAATCACATTGTCTGATTTTTAAAGAATTTATTTGCAAATTATGGTGAAAAATAAGTATTTGGTCAATAACAAAAGTTCATCTCAATACTTTGTTCTATATCCTTTGTTGGCAATGACAGAGGTCAAACGTTTTCTGTAAGTCTTCACAAGGTTGGCACAAACTGTTGCTGGTATGTTGGCCCATTCCTCCATGCAGATCTCCTCTAGAGCAGTGATGTTTTGGGGCTGTTGCCCGGCAACACGGACTTTCAACTCCCTCCAAAGGTTTTCTAAGGGGTTGATATCTTGAGACTGGCTAGGCCACTCCAGGACCTTGGAATGCTTCTTACGAAGCCGCTCCTTCATTGCCCTGGTGGTGTGCTTGGGATCATTGTCATGCTGAAAGACCCAGCCACGTTTCATCTTCAATGTCCTTGCTGATGGATGGAGGTTTGCACTCAAAATCTCACGATACATGGCCCAATTCATTCTTTCATGTACACAGATCAGTCGTCCTGGTCCATTTCCAGAGAAACAGTCCCAAAGCATGGTGCTGCCACCCCCATGCTTCACAGTAGGTATGGTGTTCTTTGGATACAACTCAGCATTCACTCTCCTCCAAACACGACGAGTTGTGTTTCTACCAAACAGTTCTACTTTGGTTTCATCTGACCATATGACATTCTCCCAATACTCTTCTCGAACATCCAAATGCTCTCTAGTAAAACTTCAGATGGGCCCGGATATGTACTGGCTTAAGCAGGGGGACACGTCTGACACTGCAGGATCCGAGTCCCTGGCGGCGTAGTGTGTTACTGACGGTAGCCTTTGTTACGTTAGTCCCAGCTTTCTGCAGGTCACTCACTAGGTCCCCCCGTGTGGTTCTGGGATTTTTGCTCACCGTTCTTGTGATCATTTTGACCCCACGGGATGAGATCTTACGTGGAGCCCCTGATGGAGGGAGATTATCAGTGGTCTTGTATGTCTTCCATTTTCTAATTTTTGGTCCCACAGTTGATTTATTCACACCAAGCTGCTTGCCTATTGCAGATTCAGTCTTCCCAGCCCAGTGCAGGTCTACAATTTTGTTTCTGGTGTCCTTCCACAGCTCTTTGGTTTTCACCATAGTGATGTTTGCAGTGTGACTGTTTGAGGTTGTGGACAGGTGTCTTTTATACTGATAACAATGTCAAACAGTTGCCATTACTACAGGTAATGAGTGGAGGACAGAGGAGCCTCTTAAAGAAGAAGTTACAGGTCTGTGAGAGCCAGAAATCACACACTGCCTGTGACAGAGTGGGTCCAGCCTCAAACCAATGAGGTCCAAAGCCTAGAGGGCTGTGAGATGATAAATAAGGTGAAGGGTCACCAACAGTGTGGAACAAGAGTCCGTAAGAAGACTGACCACGCATGTGTTGTCCCAACCGCTAAAGTGTCTGAAGCCATTGTGGATAAAAGTGTTGCTGTGCCTGTCGCTAGCCAAATGTCTGGTGGACAAACGATGAATAATGACTCCATGTTGTCTGTGAAGGGGGAGTCAGGAAGTAAGAGATGGTTACATGTCACCAATGATGTGACAGTTGTTAAAGACATGCCAGAAAATGTAGTTCAGCGTGATCTATTTTGTGAGGGTGTACAGTATGGCCCTCGTGCAGAAGGAGAAGATATTGCAGTACAGAGATTGTGTATCTCAAAGAGGAGAGCAAGCAGCCTATGTCTCCTAAACTTCTAAGCCTTGATGGTGATGGCAAAGTTTGTTTTGAGATGAAGGTTACGGAAAAAGTACCCGTGAAACAGTTATACTCTAAAGATATTGATGTGCATGAAGTACGTGTTAGTTGGTCTCTGAGCTCTTGTGGATTCAGGATAGGAGAAGATGAAGATTCTTACGGCTATTCACTAAAGGAATTAAAGTCATGCAATGGGATGGCTGAAGACTATGGCGAGAAATGTGATGAAAATGATGTGATCCCCTGTATGGCGAATTGTGAAGGTGATGAAGAAAAACTTGCCTTTGCACAGAATGGCCAGGATCTTGACGTAGCGGTTAAAGTGATGAGAAACCGGAAGTGTCGAGTAACCGGAATCTGGAAGAAGAGACCGCCAGATTGGGACTTCTGGACAGACACTGGACAGGCATGCAGAGTTGAAGAGGGACTTCATCATAGGATGTCTCGTCCCATTGTAGCTCACCCCATGGGTAGTGAGCTGAGGGGGAGGGTATGTAAGTATGTGAGCCAGAGGGCGCTGTTGAGCGACCCAGGCAAGGCCAGAAAAGGCCCTCAGCCACGCCTTTGGGTGGTGGCACGTAACTCCAGAGGGGCTGGAGCATCCTGCAGGAAGCAGGAAATGGTAGTGGACCAGCGAGGACAGAGAGAGAGGCTCTGTCCCACAGGACTGGCGTTCACAGGAGTGGACCAGCGAGGACAGAGAGAGCGGCTCTGTCCCAAAAGGGCTGGCGTCCACAGGAGTGGACCAGCTAGGACAGAGAGATAGGCTCTGTCCCACAGGGCTGGCGTCCACGGAGGACTGTTGCTGGAGCTGAGCAATAGTCAGGACAGTTAGGGGCTCAAGGAGTGAGTTAGGCCCTAACTGTGGCATAGGTTTTTTTGTTGTTTTGCTGTGTTGCAGTTAAGCTGAATAAAGCCACTTTTATTTACACTTGGACCGTCTGAAAGCTATCTTTCTGGCGCCCAGTACCATGAACCACCGCTGTCCGGACCAGGAAAAGTCGCCATTTTGAGTTTAATTCCCCAAATTGTCACAACACTTATAACATTTCTGTCACCAAACTACCTTCTCTTACCTCCTGCTTCTCTGCTGATGGTGACCTTATTTTTATGCAGGTCTGCTCTGGCTTTAGTCTGTCAAATTCTCTGTTCACGCTTTATTATAACTGAGTTGCATAATGTTGTCATTTTGTGGGTAATAACAAGTACTGTATGTTTGGGAACAGACAGGTCAGGAGAGCTGACAAATGAGCAAACCAGTTTGGATAGAACTGGATTTGATCCAAATTTTTCAAGTTTTGGGCTCAACCCAAACTCAAAACATTTGATTTTTGTCACCCAAGAAACGCTATTATTCTCTGGGGTCTCTTTAGTCCCAAGAGTATAAGACACGAAAGCCCAGGGGTGGTGCAGCAACATAATAAACCATCATACTCACTTTACCTCACCTCTCCTGGGCTCCCACATGGTGTTCAGCAGTCCCTCAGCATCCTCTTTCAGCCTATTGCTGTTATTACACACCCCAGGGTCACAGTCGAACATCATGATGCTTTAAGTGTGTTGAGCATGCCCCAATTTAATGCTGAGGCCCAATCACAGACCTAAGCGGTGACCCTGGAGTATGTGATGTCACCCAGAGAACAGAAGAGGTCTAAAGAGGCCACTGAGGGACTTCCAGATGCCATGAAGGAGCCCAAGTGAGGTGAAGTACAGGAGCATCTCAATAAATGAGAATATCTGTGAAACGTTCATTCATTTCAGTAATTCAGTAATACAATCCATAATCAGCGTCTTCCATGATTGTGTGTCCTACTGAACCAGACTGAGGGACCATTTAAAGGCTTAGGAAACCTTGGCAGGTGACACTGAATTTACAAGACTGAACTGAACTTACAATATTCTAATTTTCTTAGATTTGGGTTTTCATTACCTGTAATCCATATTCAACATTTACAGAAATAAAACACTTGAAATAGAAGACTCTGTGTGTAAAGAATCTAGAAAATATAGGAGGTCACTTTATTAATTTAATTAGTGAAAGAAATAAACGTTTCAAAGATATTCTAATTTATTGAGATGAATCTGTATATCTTCTATTGGGCCAAAAAATGTATAACTATTAAATAAATAACTAACCCCCCATAAAATTTCCCTTTTCTCATATATGATATGGAAAATTTTTAAAAACACAAAACATAGCATAAAACAGCACACATTTGGTATCACCACATGTGTAACAAATTGTACAATAAAACTAAAAAAGGGGAAAAAAACTTTTTTTTTCCATATCGTCTTACAAAATATGGAATAAAAAGTGATCAAAAAGTCATGTATAATTCAAAAGGGTACCAGTAAAAAGCACAGCTTATCCCACAAAAATAAGCCTCAATCAGCTCCATCAATAGAAAAATGAAAATTGTTATACCTCTCAGAAGATGGCGATGCAAAAACAATTTCTTTCTTTCCCCAAATGTGTTTTTATGCTGCAAAATTAGTAATGCATACATATATATGTAAATTAGGTATTGCTGTACCGACCTATAGAATTAAGGTAATTCTATTTTCTATTTTTTTCACTTTTCACGCTTCACCATTTATGTTGTATGGTGAAGGGCAAAAAACTTAAAATGTTAAAAAGCTATGCTAGAATTGAAGTTTTTTTTTTCAATCCCCCCTGAAAGAGTTAATAACATTTTGTCAATATGTTAGGGACCCTAAAATGGAGTTTGAAAATGCATCTCATCCCCGCAAAAAATAAGCCCTCATATGGCTACATCACAAGAAAAATTAAAAAAATTGTATTGTAGGTTGCAAAATATGACAATGAAAAACACAAAAATCACCAAATCTTTAGGATAAAACTGTCTGCGGTAGGAAGGGAATGCATAAGCTGCGCGAGCGTATATCAGAGTACACCCCAGATTTAGAGCTTATGAGGGAAAAGACACCAGAAGTGACCCCCAGGGTGACCCCAAAATCATAGGAGCTAATGGGTATATAGTAGGGAATTTGGTGTTCCCAATGTATTACGCACAGCTTACATATTCACTTTTCACCATCTGCTGTGTCTTCACGTCTGGGTTACTAATGCTCACTAATGTTTTAAAAATGAGGTCACTCTCTAGGGGATTCCACTTTATTGACACCTCATGGTCTCTGCAAATGTGACATGGCGTCCAGATACCAAACATCTAAATATGTACTCCTAAAGCACATAGCGCTCCTTCCCTTCAGCACCCTCCTATGTGCCCAAACAGCAGATTATGCCCACACGTATGACACTGGTGTACCCAGGATAACGTACTTAATGCCATATGTGGATATAAACTGCTGTTTAGGCACAGCCGAGCACAGAAGTGAAGGAGTGTTATTTGGTTTTTGGACATCATGCCTCTTTTGCAGAGCCCCTGAAATGCCAGACACTTGACCTCATCTCTGGAAAAATTGCAATTTTCACTTTTCACGCATCATTAATTTCTAGAAACTAAATTAAGGCAACCATCAAGGGTTAAAAATTATTGCTACAATGCTTGATAAATCCCTTGAGGGGTGTATTTTCTGAAATATGGTCACATGTCTGCGGATTTCACTTTACTGGCAATTCAGGGGCTCTGCAAAAGTGGCATGAAAAACCAAAACCAAAATAGTTCTCCCTCTGTGCCTGGCTGCGCCCTAAAATTTAAAGATTTAGATTAATGGTTTTTGGACACCATATCACATTTGCTGAGTCCCTAAAATGATCCCTACAAAATGTGGTCACTTCTTCAGGAATTTCAATGTATTTGCACCTCCAGGGCTCTGCAAAAACAACATGGCATCCAAAAACCTGTCCATCTAAATCTGTAATACAAAGGCTAAAAACTGCAGTGTTCCTTCCCATTTGAGCCCTGCTGTGTGCCCAAACAGCAAGTTACAGCGATATATGCAACTTTTTGTACCAGGGATAGCCCACAGGAGTGCGTGTCCCTGTTGACACAAAGTGGACAGAACATCTTGAGAACTGAAATGGTATATTTCTTTAAAAATGTTAATTTCCACTTTGAACATTAATTTTTGGGAAGCACTCTTGGTCTCAAAATGATGATAATACACCTGGCGAAATTCCTTGTTTCTAAAATGGGGTCATATTTTGGGGGTGAATTATTTATTTTATTTCAGAACCTCTGCAAATGCCACCAATGCAGTGTAAATGTCCAAACGAAACCTCAAATGCACATTGGTGCTCTTTCATTTCTGAACCCTATCGTCTTTACTGGCAAAAGATTAGGGCCAGATGTAGGGTGTTTCCAAAATCAGGAAAAAAATCATAACAACTGGAGGGCTGACATTTCACAGTGCCATAAGATGGGCACGACATATCGGGCGCTGAAGTAGCAGATATCTGGGAACATTTCCATTTTCATTTTGCACCGTACAATGCACATTTCTTTCTGGAAGCCATCTCTTAGGTCAAAATGCTTACTATATCCCTTGATAAATTCTGATAGGGGTGTACTTTCCAAAATGTGGTCACCTTTTGGGAATTTCTGCAAATGACAGTGTATCTGAAAACTATTTCAGCAAAATGTTCCCCCCCAAAAGCCAAATAACACTCTTTTCATCCAAATCCCCGCCATGTACCCACACAACAGTTTATGAGGTATAGCAGTGTTCAGGTGAAATTGTGCAAACAACTGTGGGGAGCTTTTTCTCCTTTAAACCTTTGTGAAAATAAAAAAGTTGGGGCTTAATTGACGGTTTATTGGAGAAAAAAAAAGTAATTTTTAATTTTCATGTCGGAATGTTAATAAAATCTATGAAACAGCTGTGGGGTGAAAATGCTCACTAAACCCCTAGATATGTTCTATGAGGGGTGCAGTTTACAAAAGTGGTCCCTTTTAGGGGGTGTCAAGCCAATTCCTGACTTCCTGAAAGTGTGAATTACAGTCTTTCAGGGCTTGGTTGGTGAGGCCAATCAGTGGCCTCAGCAGCATAAGGAAAGGACACGGGACGTCCCATGTTCTTCGCATCAGGACCAGACCTCTCTGGGAGGCACCAGAGTAACAGGGACAGTAGAGTTTGTTTTTGTTATTGTTTTTTTTACCTTCCCTGGCCTGAAATAAAATAAAATAAAAAATATCCTGGAAAACCCCTTTAAGTGTGGACACAGCTATACACCAGATGCTATATTGTTAGCTATTTGTTACCCAGGCAAGATAAATAACTTCTAGCCGGATGTACTGATTCCATCTACCCTAATAATTTATCAAATCAGTTTTTTATGTGACATCTAGTAGGCACAATACTGTATATATAGCTTAAATAATACATGTCAGGCTTCAATCAATCCACAAGAGGCAATATAAAAAAGGGGAGAGCAGAAAACAACAATGTATAGGGCTGAGAAGAAATTCATATTTTAGACAGGCTAGGATTCTGCTCACGTGAGGGAGTTGTCACAAGGTACAACTCTTTAAAGCATTTGTCAGATGTAGACCTATGTGGTGTATTGCTGACAGCTGCCCCAGTCTCCTTCGGTCGGCACAGGACCTCAGATCTAAATAAAATGTATTATTGTTAATGATAAATAAAGCAGTGGTCTAAAGCATGCAATTGGTGGCAACATTTGCTTACAAGAGGGGTTAAAGACCAAAGACTTATAGTGTTGATTTCAGAAGAGTTCAAAGAGACAAATGCCAAGTTCCTTAAGGATCCCATGAACATGTTTGCTCAGACGATGTGACTTTTGTGCCCATTGCTGTTCCGAGGAGCTGGTGATATATTTTGTTGTGGTAAGTAAAATAACTATTTTTAAGAATGAACTCCAATCCTTAAAGAAGAAACTCTCTACTTTCATGGCCAATCTCATTGGAGACAGAAAATGGTTAATACAGGTAAGCCCTTGATATTAGAGTATAAAGAAGTAACATCCATGGAGATAAAGTAACATAATGTCCTCCCAAGTAATCTCTTTGTATTCTCTGATTTTACTGGCTCGAACCTTTCAGATGACTAGAAAGTTTTCTTACATACAAGTTGACAAATTAGTTCTTAATAATGTGATAAATTACTAGTAATTGATTTAGTATTAGATACATCAGGTCTCCCAGAGGGCTCCAAAAGACTTTTAGCAATTCTGGGGAGATGATAAAAATGGGGTTCTCTAGGGTACTGCACGATCAGGAAGGCTTTTTTATTAAAAGTCTCTGATTTCCAGGCCTGATAAATCAGTGCAATGAATTTTCTTGTCACCTCTGGAAATGGATCATGATGTATAGGGCTGTAGTATTTTGTATTAGATTGAATCTGGTAAACCTTTGTTTCATAATCTGAAAAATCTTGTAACGCTGTCCTAGCCTATGTATCAGTATTTTCCTTTAAGCTTTTTACAACCATTTTTTTCTTGTTTTATTAGATTATTTTTTTTCTTTTGTTCCAGATGATTTTCTTATGGATATTTTGGGTATAGCATTTCTGACTTTCAATCAGATAAAATCTAGATGTCACTTTTACAGACTGATGTTTAATAATAATGTTCCTTAGTTCACTGTTTTTGTCCCTCAATCTTCAGTTTGTAGGATTCTATATTGAAATTTCTCAGTAAAGTAAGCTTCCTCGTAAATCCATATAAATCCAGAAATAAATTGAAAGCTTTGGCTTTATTGTTTGGACAGAATTTCTTCCAGTTTTCCAATACTGAGAGTTGTGCAATGGTTAATTTATAATTAGATAGATTCAAGATTTGTACTGGAGGAGCAGGGAGGGATCTTAGTTTTACTTTGTCTTCCTCTTTTATCCCGTTTTCTTCCTCTATTTTTTCTCGTACTTCAGTTTGTTTGTTTTTCACCAGGGATTTTGTATTGGTAAAATGTATTTTGTTACCATATTATTTCTTGAATTTATTATTTTTCTTCCTCCTAAAAAAATCTTCTTTAAGGATGGGAACTTCATAAAGAAATGGAACGATGAGTCTGAGTTCTCAACAATTATTAACTCTTTCTGAGTTATATCACAATATCCTTTTCCTCCCCTCTAATGATTAAAGGGGTTGTCCGGGATAAATGGAAATACCTACACTAATCTAAACACCCTCCTACTTTCTAAATGACATAATTAATGAAAAATATATATATATTTACCCATATCCCTGGGGTGGTCATGTGACCGCTCCAGGGACATTTGCTGGTTATCTGGTGACAATCCGTTTCCCCGTTTCTGTAAACGGAGCGTCACTATTACTCCCCCCATCCACTCCATCATACTTATCTCTCTTCCTTCTTCCTGAGGGACGGCTCCTCCCTCTTTTCTGACTGCCAGCGCTGCTCTGCTGCTGATAATCCACCTCTACTGCGCAGCTCCCACGCCTGCGAAGACACCCAGAAATCACTCAAAACACTGCTAAAGGTATATTGGTGCATTTATTAACCCATTAATAGCACTAACAGACCTTTTTTAAAATAAATAAAAAAAACCTGGAAAACCCCTTTAAGTAAATCCTTGGTGAAGATTGTTGTGTCCTTCGTACCAGAGTCCTCTTTATTTATATTTCTTAATTGTGGAGCTCTTTGAAATTTACAGGTAAACAGGGCCGTTGCTCATGAATGGCATCTATTCTTTTAGGTATTTTTCCTGTCTGTAAAATGTCATCAGGGGTCTTATTAGTAGATTCTGTCGATTCTGGTGTATTATGGCTTCCTGTTTTGTTGGGACTATAACTGTTCCATTTAGACTCTAGTGTACCAAACAGAATGCGAAATGGTGAATTTAAGGTTTTCTTTTTTGAGATGGCCTATTTAGAGTTTATCCCCCTGCTTGTAGTACTAGGGGGGTTAGTTGATTCCTGGGTCTTGTAGAATTCCCTAGTCTTTTAATGGTTTATTTGGGAGTTCTCACCTCTAGTTTTTTGGATTTGATGGTTTTTTGTGATGGTTATGTATTCTATATGCATTATTCTGGTGATCCTGACAGTCCCTATTTAATTTATTATCTTTGTTTGTGATGACTTTTTTTTTCTAAACTCAACTAGCTATATTTTGATTAATGGTCTGGGTGATCCTTATAAGTTTCCAAATTTTCTATAACCAATGGTAAGTTGGCAATGTCCATTTTTTTTTCTTCTTGATGAATTTTATTAAGTCAGTAGCACAATTTTCCAGAATGTATTTCCATCTTTTAGGAAACTCAGTGTATTCTGAAAAACTGGGGAGACAAGTGAATCTCAAGCCTCTTGGGTTAAAATCTCACCTCTATCTATCTATCTATCTATCTATCTATACAGTCGTGGACAAAATTGTTGGTACCCCTCGTTTAATGAAAGAAAAACCCACAATGGTCACAGAAATAACTTGAATCTGACTAAAGTAATTTGCCAAACTACATGTTGACAAGCCACAAAGCTTCTGGGAGAATGTCCTATGGACAGGTGAGACAAAACTCGAAATTTTTGGCAAGGTACATCAGCTCTATGTTTACAGATGGAAAAATGAAGCATATATTGAAAAGAACACTGTCCCTACTGTGACACATGGAGGAGGCTCTGTTATGTTCTGGGGCTGCTTTGCTGTATCTGGCACAGGGTGACTTGAATCTGTGCAGGATACAATGAAATTTCAAGACTATCAAGGAATTCTAGAGAGAAATGTGCTGCCCAGTGTCAGAAAGCTTGGTCTCAGTCACAGGTCATGGGTCTTGCAACAGGATAATGACCCAAAACACACAGCTAAAAACACCCAAGAATGGCTAAGAGGAAAACATTGGACTATTCTGAAGTGGCCTTCTATGAGCCCTGACCTAAATCCTATTGAGCATCTTTGGAAGGAGCTGAAACATGCCGTCTGGAAAAGGCACCCTTCAAACCCGAGACAACTGGAGCAGTTTGCTCATGAGGAGTGGCCAAAATACCTGCTGAGAGGTGCAGAAGTCTCATTGACAGTTACAGGAATCGTTTGATTGCAGGGATTGCCTTAAAAGGTTGTGCAACAAAATATTAAGTTAAGGGAACCATCATTTCTGTCCAGGCCTGTTTCATAAGTTTTCTTTTTTTTAAAAAATTATTTTTAAGCCTTGTTGAAAAGCAATGTCTGACTTTCATTTGTTCATTTTCATAGAATTTTTATATATTATTACTTTTGTCATATTCAAGTTATTTCTGTGACCATTGTGGGTTTTTCTTTCATTAAACTAGTGGTATGAGCAATTTTGTCTATGTGCGTATATTACAAACGTTCATTCTTTATACATTTTTCAAATTTTTTTTTGAAAAGGTCAATCATATTTTGTGTTTGTTCCATTGTAAAATGGAAAAGCCATGGGACATAGTACATATATAGTTTAAATGCTCCGCAACCACCACTAGAATTAACTTCTCCAGCACAGCAGACCCCCTTCCATTAAGGTGCAAGTTATCTGTGGAAAGCAGGTTGTACCTAAATATTAGGTGAGCCCAGTGCTCTAGGAACCCACAACCTTCTTTCTTCAGCTCCTGCTTCCTTTCCTGTGTAGTGCATGGCAGAGGCAGTACTCCAGAGAATGCAACCTTGGAGGAACTTACCTTCAGCTTGGATCTTAGTTCTGTAAATTTATTCTTAAGGAGCCTCCAACTACCATATATTCTGTCATTGGTACTCACATGGATCATGACAGTTGGGTCTTCCTCCCAGCAATTTTTCCACCCATTCCACCACATGCTGAAACCTGGAAACAAATTATTCTATCCGTCTCCCTGATTATAGCATCCCCTATACCACTAATTTCCTTGGTATTCCTTCACTACCTCCCCCACCCCCAACTGACTACTAGTTGGACTGTCCTCCCAGCTGCTAGAGAGATAAGTATCCACTAGAGCTGCCATTTCTGACACAGATATCCTCACATCATCACCCAACTTCGCAATTTTGTTTGAATGAACAGAAACAGGAGAGGCTTTCCTTTTCTTGGATCCCCTTCCATCTGTATTCTTCTTTTTATTAGGAACCAGGACAATGCTCTTTTTTAAATAATAACCTTTTACCTCTGTAGTGATACATTAGTAAAACACTGTGTTTCCCCATTGCTCATAAAAGAACATTGTCCTGTTTCCTAATAAAAAGATAGCTTACCTTGTTAATTCTTCATTTTTACTTTCTGCGGTAGCGCACCTCTAGTGCGCACACATATTCGTTCAGTTCCTCATCAATACACGAGACTTCCTATAGCGCTCACACAACCCCAGTGCTCATGCACAAAGTTTCACTTTAGCCAAGAGCCGCTATCCACACATAAGCTATCCAGAGATGCGCACTACATAGCCCCTAACGCGCATGCATGGGCGTCCCACGTTCTTCTATAAAAAAAAACTCCTGCTTTTTAACTTTCCTAGCAGCAATCTGCCTATTCCCTTGGGCACAGGTATAGTACAGTCCTCTCTTATATACACCAACTAGGAATTACTCTTGGACTCCACATATAGATTCCACTTTTCCTTCTAACAGGTAATGTAATAGTTTATCTTGTTTATCTTTTATTTGTCAAGTATTTTTATCCATTATATATTGGTCTACATATCTATAGAAATACGTACCTGGTGACTTAATTTTCTCTTTATGGAATCAAATATCTATTTTTTAGTCCTATGCATTTGATCTTGGATGTTTTAATTTATAATTTGAGGAAGGGTGGCACTCTTAGCAGCGTAAAATACCCCGAAACGCGTTATCTTAAGTCCTTCCAATAAAGCCTTGTTGCATTGAGATACGCAGTGTCTCTGGTATCTTTAATTTGTTATGAGGAGAGCGCACCCTAGTATACTTTCTTCGGAGCCAGCCTAAAACTCTGTACAAACAGTCCTGTGCCTGCAACTCTGGATATACTCCAGTAAGCCATCCGCCAGTGGAACGCTGCCCTCCTTTTTTGGCCATATATGCCCTACCGAGCAGTTGTGGCTTATCACAACAACATAGGTGAACACTCAATACTTAAGAGAAATATTGTAGACTCCCTATAGACTATATATCTCCACTGGTTCCGCACAAGTAGAGCGTCTTTTCTGTTTTTTATCTCTTCAGTATTTGCATATATAAGACCTACATAGATAATAATGTCGGTCAGTGCTTATGAATGTTTTCCTGTACGGCTTTCTTAATATCATTATTTCTCAAACTGTATATAATGGGGTTGATCAGAGGAGTAAACACAGTATATAACAGGGGGAGGATTTTATTGATGGTCGATGATTGTCTTCTTGTTGGTAGAATATAAACACCGAACAAAGTCCCATAGAATAAGGAGACCACAATGAGGTGGGAGCTACAGGTGGAAAAGATTTTCTGTCTACCAGTACTGGATGAAATCCTTAAGACTGCCCGAACAATATAGATATAAGATACTACAATGATGGTGGTTGTGATTACTACAGATGGAGCACCCAAAATTTCAATCTCCAAGTGAACAATAAAGGTGTCAGAACAGGCAATTTCTAGTAAGGGAACAATGTCACAGAATATATGGTCAATGATATTTGGTCCACAAAAATATAATTTTGATGGAGTTATGGTGAGAATGAATGAAACAAGAAAGCCCAACAACCAGCACATAGCAACCAAAGCAACACAAAATTCATTTGTCACGATAGAGGAGTAACGGAGGGGATTGCAGATGGCCACATATCTGTCATAGGACATCACAGTGAGGAGAAGACACTCAAACATTTCTGACGCACCAAAAAAATAAAACTGTGTGAAACAACCAAGAAAAGTAATGGCCGCCCCATTATTCAGTAGGATGTGGAGTAAGTTGGGGACAATATTTGTGGTCATCAAGATGTCACTGATGGAGAGTTGTGAGATGAAGAAGTACATTGGAGTGTGGAGGATCTTGCTGGAGGACACCAATAATATTATCAGGAGATTCCCACATAGTGTTAGATTATAAACAATAAGGAAGAGAAGGAAGAGAAGATCTCTTAATAATTGACTGCTTCGAAATCCTAAAAGGAAAAATCCTGTGACAACTGTTAGATTTGTCTGGAAGTAGAATAAAAAAACAAATGTGAATGCCATGATACACTACACTGAAGATGTAATGTGATGATGCTCATTCAAAGAAAATAAGAGTGACCTATTGTAGTAATAGCACATGTATACTCCTAGCCCTGTGCTAGTAATATAATCTGTTTAATCCCTATAAATGACAAATAACCATACTCTGTATGCAAATACTATAGAAAGGCCAAAAAAATAGTTACGAGCATTGTCTTTAGCTCTAACAAAAAAAAAAAAAAAAAACATAAAGTTTCAGGAGCGTTTATAAAAGGCTTGAGTAACAGGCAAAAGGAAAACTCCTCATTATCAGTAACACCCTTCTACCACTCACAAACGTCCCAGGAGGATCCTCCCCCTTTCTCTAGGTTAATCTGCTGCAATCTACTGTGGGTATATTCTTCACAAAGGTACTTTAGTTCATGTTCACAATCTAAATATCAAACACAGGTATTAAAGTGAGCAAGTGAGCTGACCTGCAGTAGCGGTGCCTTGCCACTAAACAGTGCATGCTGCTTCCAGCTCTGTGCACTGTATAATATGGGCATCGGAAGCAGCCCTGCACAGTTTATCCTTACAGGGCCTATCTGTTAGTCCTCACATCCATCAGATTATTACGATCTATCCTAAGGATAGGCCATAAACCTGGATAATCCCTTAACCCCTTCCTCCCACAGCCATATTTTCATTTTTTACTCCCTGACTTCCAAAACCCATAGATTTTTTTTTTTTTAATTCACAGAATCGTATGGGGGCTTCATTTGTAATTGCACCATTTAATATTCTATACAGTGTACTGTGAAGCTGGAAAAAAAATCAGAATGGGTTGGAAATAGCAAAAACTGTGTTTGCGCCACATTATTATGGATTTAGTTTTAAAGGTGCTCACTGTGTAGGCAAAATGACATGTAATCTATATTCTTTGGTTCAGCACAATTATGGCAACACCAAATTTATATAGTTTTGGTTATGTTTTAACACCTTAAAAAAAAAAAATCGAAACTTTTTGGAGGAAAAAAAAAAATCTTTGAGTCGCCATATTCCAACACCCATAAATTTTTTAAATATTTTCATATAGGGATCTGTATAAGGCATGTTTTTATGCAGGACTAGATGGTCTTGGGGAATTTCTAAAGCATTTTTTTTTTTTTTTTTGCTTTTTATTTAAATTTTGTTTGAAGACGAAATGGCAAAAATACAACAGTTTGGGCTTTTTTATTTATTTTTTTTTTTTTCGTTATAGAACTCGCCATAAGAGAAAAATACTTTCATTCTTTTTCAACTTGGGAATTTTGAATGTGGGGATATCTAATTTATTTATGCTTGTATTTTCTTTATTTTTCATTTGAGATCTAGTTATATGGGGGTGATTTTAGTGATTTTTAGTGTTGTAAATTTTTAAATATTTTTCTTGTTACTGTATTATTATCCCTCCTAGGAAGCTTGAACCTGCGGTCATTAGATTGCTTGTCCCATAGACTGCATTACAATTGTATTGCAATAGAATGCTCACTCATTCCCAATCATAGAAGTCTGAGCAACAGGACAGAATTGATGTTAATAAGACACTTGGAGTGAGACAGAACACTCAGTATTAGCTGCAGCAGAATATTATGTGTCTTTGCTTATCTCTTGCTCAGCTCTTTCCCCTTTAAGATATAAAGAGAACCTGTCAGCAAGTATAAATGTTACATGACATACCTCATATGATAGCTGCTGACCTTATTTGCCAAGGAGGTGGTAAACTTATTTTTTTATTATAGTTGTGTTTCTGTGTGATGTATGAAAATAAAAATATCAAATTGATCAGGGGCACAACAGCAATAAAATGAGGTAAGCCATGTAGCATTTGTACTTGGTGACAGGTTCTCTACATCTATCTATACAAATGTTCTAAGCCTAATACATTCCAGAGACAAATATATGGATTTAGACGAATTATAAACTAAAATTACACAATATTTATTATATACTGATATATACTGTTATTATCTCTTCCTATACCCTACTATAAATGTATGTCACAGGCATGTCAGGTACATGGGGGCCGACGGTCTGTTAGTATAAGACTAGCAGATAGACATCGTAAAATCACGTAATTCTCTGATATACATATATACAGTACAGACCAAAAGTTTGGACACACCTTCTCATTCCAAGAGTTTTCTGTATTTTCATGACTATAAAAATTGTAGATTCACACTGAAGGCATCAAAACTATGAATTAACACATGTGGAATTATATACTTAACAAAAAAGCGTGAAACAACTGAACATATGTCTTATATTCTAGGTTCTTCAAAGTAGCCACCTTTTGCTTTGATTACTGCTTTGCACACTCTTGGCATTCTCTTGATGAGCTTCAAGAGGTAGTCACCTGAAATGGTTTTCACTTCACAGGTGTGCCCTGTCAGGTTTAATAAGTGGGATTTCTTGCATTATAAATGGGGTTGGGACCATCAGTTGTGTTGTTCAGAAGTCAGGTGGATACACAGCTGATAGTCCTACTGATGGAGTGTTAGAATTTGTATTATGGCAAGAAAAAAGCAGCTAAGTAAAGAAAAACGATTGGCCATCATTACTTTAAGAAATGAAGGTCAGTCCGAAAATTGGGAAAACTTTGAAAGTGTCCCCAAGTGCAGTGGCCAAAACCATCAAGCCCTACAAAGAAACTGGCTCACATGAGGACCGCCCCAGGAAAGGAAGACCAAGTGTCACCTCTGCTGCGGAGGATAAGTTCATCTGAGTCACCAGCCTCAGAAATAGCAGGTTAACAGCAGCTCAGATTAGAGACCAGGTCAATGCCACACAGAGTTCTAGCAGCAGACACATCTCTACAACAACTGTTAAGAGGAGACTGCGTGCAGCAGGCCTTCATGGTAAAATAGCTGCTAGGAAACCACTGCTAAGGACAGGCAACAAGCAGAAGAGACTTGTTTGGGCTAAAGAACACAAGGAATGGACATTAGACCTGTGGAAATCTGTGCTTTCGTCTGATGAGTCCAAATTTGAGATCTTTGGATCCAACCACCGTGTCTTTGTGCGATGCAGAAAAGGTGAACGAATGGACTCTACATGCCTGGTTCCCACCTTGAAGCATGGAGGAGGAGGTTTGATGGTGTGGGGGTGCTTTGCTGGTGACACTGTTGGGGATTTATTCTAAATTGAAGGAATACTGAACCAGCATGGTTACCACAGCATCTTGCAGTGGCATGCTATTCCATCCGGTTTGCGTTTAGTTGGACCATCATTTATTTTTCAACAGGACAATGACCCCCAAACACACCTCCAGACTGTGTAAGGGCTATTTGACCAAGAAGGAGAGTGATGGGGTGCTACGCCAGATGACCTGGCCTCCACAGTCACCAGACCTGAACCCAATCGAGATGGTTTGGGGTGAGCTGGACCGCAGAGTGAAGGCAAAAGGGCCAACAAGTGCTAAGCATCTCTGGGAACGCCTTCAAGACTGTTGGAAGACCATTTCAGGTGACTACCTCTTGAAGCTCATCAAGAGAATGCCAAGAGTTTGCAAAGCAGTAATCAAAGCAAAAGGTGGCTACTTTGAAGAACCTAGAATATAAGACATATTTTCAGTTGTTTCACACTTTTTTGTTAAGTATATAATTCCACATGTGTTAATTCATAGTTTTGATGCCTTCAGTGTGAATCTACAATTTTTATAGTCATGAAAATACAGAAAACTCTTGGAATGAGAAGGTGTGTCCAAACTTTTGGTCTGTACTGTACATTTTTAGACGATTAAAAGGTAAACATTTTTGCAAATATTACTAGACATTTTTCAGTCTTTTAATGATTTTCTTCAATAATTTTAGTGCTGATAGTCTCAGAGAAAAAAATCATTAAAAACCCTTAAATAAGTAGTGAAAGTGCTACTGTATATAAGTGATAAAAAGGTTGAGAGAAAACTAATAAAAGAAATGTTTTTAAGAACCAAAATATAAACACAATAAAACAAAACTAATTTTTTTTAGGAAAAATTAATTATTAAAAGGAAAACAATGTACATAAATTTTCTATTTACACATCCATAGTGAGTAATGACCTATACTATAAAACTAATGTGCTATTTATTCCAACATTTTGAATTCTATAAAAAACTAAAAAATTTCCAGAATTACTCTTTTTGTTTATCCTGACAAGCAAACCTAAAATTAGCAAATGAAGCTATAGCACAGTTTTTTTCAATGCAGGAATAACATGTGACTATTTTAAAAAAATGTACACAGTAGCATGTCAATTATACTGCACAGTGAACACAATGTACATAATAAGAATCCCAAAAACATTAATAAAAAGTCCTGCAATAAAAATGTTGTCACGGTCCCATTGATGGAATAAAAAAATAAATAAATAAAAACAGGATTCTGAGAATATGATGAAACAATGGAAACTTATTTACGTGCTTTTATTTTGCAATAAAACATAACAAGCTGTATTAATGTGGTATTGTTATAATTGTACAAAATACATAGGAAAATAAAAATAGAATATGGAATTGCTGTTTATTAACCCATTACTATCGGGAAGTAAAGGGTTAATAATAATTTAGTTATACAGTATGTGTTATTACATTGTGTCATTTAATAATAAAACTTGTCCTTCAAACACACAAGAGCTTGTACTGTCACACGGAGGGTAAAACAAAAATTGTACTATATATTTTCAGATATATATTCCATGTCCTTCAGTACCAAACTAGGTTGTATCTCTAAACAATTAAACATACCATACTGTGTTTTATATTATATTTCTGCATTTTTACTTTTCACTTCCTCAGTATTATAATGTGTATCACAGAGCACAACAGTGATTATGTGACAACAGAATCTATGTGGCTGCTGCTGGATTTACTCTACATACTAGAGTTCCCTTCACTACAGTATGAGACCTCCAGGGTCCTTCTAGATCCAATACACATCCAGTCTAGGTCTGTTCATTCTACAAGACTTCTCCCTTTCTTCTCTCCTGCTCTCATATCCTGTAACATAGTAAATCTAACACTTCCCGCTTCTTCCTGTACCTAAAAACAACTGAAAACTTATCTATTCAGAGAGGCCGAATCTGCCAGAACCAGCAGGGAGTTGTGTTACTTCTCCTCAGTCTCTACATGGATCTATCTGTCTAATAATAATAATTGTACATGAATGGATTTATGAGATTGTATATTATGTTGTACAATGTTACTGAATATGAGAGCGCCATATCCACATAATAATAATAATAATAATAATAACTTACATCAGATCTTTCCATGTCCAGCCAGTATATGTCTCTGTATTTCTCTGTAACTACCTGTATATATATAAGCACACAGTGAGGGCAGAGGATTGTGGGAAATAAGACTATGTAATGCTTTTGCCATTACCTCAGGTGCCTCCTGTGTTACAACTTACAGAGAAGTAAAACTTCTGATAATTGGCAGGAGATCACAAGAAGTTTTATCACTAGACTTTTATGACTTCTACAATGAAAAGAAATATATAGAAACTTTTTGCCATTACATCCTGTGTCTCCTATATTCCTACTCATCGAGGATGAAAACTTATATGGAAGTTATTGTTGTCTAGAGATCAAAAAAGTTTCTTTAGTAAAAATAAATATCAAATAAATTTGATTTAGAGAAAATGAAGTCTAAGAAAGTAAAAGTTGCTAGAAATGTTTAATAGGAAGGATCTGGTAGATGACAGTGGACATGTAGCCATACACATACTCTATTCACCACTATTTCTCCACTAGACCTCTTTGTCCTCTACAGACTCCTCTCACCCCTTCAGACAGAACAGTTTTTTTCAGACTTCCTGTCAACTTCAGAGCCTTCTGTCCCTCCAAACACATTAATCCACCAATCTAGAACACGTTGGCTCTTCCTTCTTCTCCAGACACCATTGTCTTCTCCACGTACCACTGGCAGTGACTTATAGCGGAATGGAGAACTGGTCATGTTGAAATCTAATATGCCTACTTCTAGTTTTGCCTTGTTTTAGACTCTGGTGACCAGGAATTATCTCACATGTTTATAGGTTTGGTAGCATATTCTGTGCAATGTGTAACTGTACAGTACATTGGGAGGAGGAAAATCTCAATGCACCGTGATGTACAATGACATTACATGGCAGTCATGTTTTGGGTAAAGTATATGATTTATACAACTTCAACCTGGGCCATTTCACCCCTTAGAGGAACATAATAAAAGATACAGGTGTGTCCTTCTTTACTGTTTCTCTCTTTTGGCTGGACATGTGTGTTAGGAGATAACCAGCTTTTCAAAAAAACTTTGTCTGATGTCATCTGTGAGTTTTGCTTAGACCCTTCTTTCTTAGAGGAAATTGATGCCAAACTGTCTCATTTTTGTGTTCTGTTCCTCTCATGCATTCTCTTCATAATCACTGACTTTTCTTCTAAATTACAGGAGCTTTCTGATACTGTCTGAACTTTAGATTCACCTCACTTTCATGAAATAGGTTGAAATCTCTTTCTTATAATATACTAGCAGACGGACCTGGCTTCGCACGGGTATATTTCATTTTTTGTTTGTGTAGTGGCCCCATAAGAATTGGCCAGTTTTGCACTTGACATCCAGTATGGCAGTCCAGTATAGGTGCAGTCTATTTATGGCTGTGTTGTTATGGAAACCTGGTAAATGAAATGTGAACTTATATTGGCTGACATAAACACTGCTATCATTATACTCTGGGGTCTTTTCAGATCGAAGGCCCAGAGGAGTTGAAGGAACATAAAAAACACTCTTACTTACCTCTCCAGTGCTCCAGCAGGCTTCGGGCCTCCTTGGTGATGTCCCTGACGTTGGTGGGCCAGTCCGATGTCATTATGCGTCGCAATGAATGCCTGGCTCACGTGACATTTGGTCCAACATTGAAGAGATAGCAGGGAGTGCGCATAATACTATATGAAAGGGCCACTATGGGGCATAATACTGTGTTCAGGGGCCACTATGGGGCATAATACTGTGTGTAGGGGCTACTATGGGGCATAATAGTGTGTGCAGGAATGCGGTTTGTGCGTGGAGGGGCAGTTGCTGGGGGGGCCCATGTCAAATGTTCGCCTTGGGGCCCAGCCATTCCTAGTTATGCCACTGAGTCTAGTATAGGTACAGTCTATTTATGGCCGTGTTGTTATGGAAACCTGGTAAATTAAATGTGAACTTATATTGGCTTATACACATGATATGACTGAATATTTAATGACCTGAAAACTGTTATTGACTAATACAGGCCAAAGCTTTGTTGCTATGGAAACCTGTGTGCCTGAGGAGAGTAAGCACCTGCGAGCTTCTATTGGCTGATAAGGGACACGTGACCGTGTGTATGGCAGTTGGAATATGAGTGAAAGACTTGCAGGCTTGTATTAGCTAATGCAGGTCATTTTTGGGGAATGCTGTATCTCAGGAACGGTACATCCTAGAGAGCTGAGACCTGGTCTATAATCTTCCCGGACACCTGATGTACCTGTGGACCAAATTTGGTGAGGATGGGCCAAGTCGTTTGGTCGCACATAAAGAACAGACAGACAAAAACTCATATATACAGGTACATCTCAATAAATTAGAATATCTTTGAAACATTTATATTTTTCAGTAATTAAATAAAATAATAATAATAATAATAATAATAATAGTCCTTTAATAGTCCCACAATGGGGAAATTCAGTGTGTTACAGCAGCAAAGATAAGCAGATACAAATACAACATGTACAGGAATGTTCCAAAGTAAGAGGCATTACATTGATAGCAGACAGACAGATAGGAAGTAGCAGAGGGGGGGGGGGGGGGATTTAACAGGCAGAGAGATATTTCAGTTCTCTGTGTGTAATGATCTCCGCTTAGGTCGGTGTTGGTTGAACAGCCTAACTGTGGTGGGGAGGAAAGACTTCCGATAGCGCTCCTTCTCACACCTAGGGTGGAGCAGTCGGTCACTGACAGTACTGCCCAGCGCGATCACAGTCTCATGCATGGGATGGGACTTCTTCTTCTGCAAAAAAGTGACCTCCTATATTTTCTAGATTCTTTACACACAGAGTCTTCTATTTCAAGTGTTTTATTTCTGTAAATGTTGATTATGGATTACAGGTAATGAAAACCAAAATCTAAGAAAATTAGAATATTGTAAAAAAGTTCAGTATTGTAAATTCAGTGTCACCTGCCAAGGTTTTCTAAGCCTTTAAATGGTCCCTCAGTCTGGTTCAGTAGGACACACAATCATGGAAGATGCTTATTATGAATTGAATTACTGAATCACTGTAATGAATGAATGTGTCAAAAATATTCTAATTTATTGAGATGCACCTGTATATATATACAGTATATGAGATAGAAACTTGTTTTTGGTGTCATAGCGCTATCTATATTATTTCCAGAGATATCACTGGTTGAAAACACAGTTGGGATTGTGATTTTTATATCATATATTATACAGCTGCATATAAATTTCTTAATCCCAACTGTGTTTCGAGCAGTGATATCTCTGGAAATAATATAGATAGCACTGCAATCTTAGTGAAACATTATAAAATGTTTCTAAGTACCCGCACCCACCACTCAGTTGTGCCTGAAATTTATTGATTATATCTACCCTGATGGTTTCTCCTGATGCGCCTCAATGGCAATATGCGTTGAGAGCTGGGCTACTTATGTAAATAGCATATTAGCGGGGCAGTGGGAATTTCCATTGTACTGGTATTGTAGGGGTTCTGCAAATGTGACATGGTATCCGAAAACTATTGCAGCAAAATTTGACCTCCAAAAGCCAAATAGCGCTCTTTTCATCCAAAGCCCCACCATGTACTCATACAGCAGTTTATGATAATATATGAGGCATTTCCGTGTTCAGGAGAAATTGTATGAACAACTGTGGGGGGAGCTTTTTCGCTTTTAAACCTTGTAAGAATTAAAAAATTGGGGCTTAATTGACAGTTTATTGGGAAAAAAATGTTAATTTTTATGTCCCAAGTGAAATAGCTGTGGTGTCAAAATATCTCTATACCCCTAGATATGTTCTATGAGGGGTGTAGTTTACAAAAGGGGGTCACTTTTAGGGGGTTTCTATTGAATTGGCATTCTAGGGGCTCTGCGAATGCAACATGGCACCCAAAAGTATTCAAGCAAATTTTGACCTCCTGAATGTGTGAATTGCAGTCTTTCAGGGCTTGATTGGTGAGGCCAATCAGTGGCCTTATCAGCATAAGGAAAGGACATGGGATATACCATGCTCTTTGCTGCAGAGCAGCAGGACCAGACCGCTCTGGGAGGCACTTGAGCCATGGGGACAGGAGAGTATTTAATTATTTATTTATTTTTTTCACCTTCCCCAGCCTAAAATAACTAAATAAAAAATTATCCCGTACAACCCCTTTAAGCGTGGACACAGCTATACACCAGATGCTATATTGTTAGCTATTTGTTACCCAGCCAAGATAAATAACTTCTAGCCGGATGTACTGATTCCACCCACACAAATAATTTATCAGATCAGTTTTTTATGTAACAATTAGTAGGCACAATACAATATCTATAACTTAAATGATACATGTCAGACTTCTATTAATCGACAAGAGGCAATATAAAAAGGGGGAGAGCAAAAAACAACAATATATAGGGCTGAGGAGAAATTAATATTTTAGTGAGGGAGTTGTCACAAGGTACAACTCCTTAAAGCATTTGTCAGCTGTAGACCAATGTGGTGTATTTCCGGCAGCTGCCCCAGTCCTTCGGTCGGCACAGGACCTCTGATCTAAATAAAATGTATTATTGTTAATAATAAAGCAGAGCAGTAGTTTATAGCATGCAATTGGTGGCAAAATTTGCTCACAAGAGGGGTTAAAGGCCAAAGATTATAGTGTTGGTCTCAGTAGTGTTCATAGAAACAAATGCCGAGTTCCTCAAAGATCCCCATGAACATGTTTGCTCGGCCAATGCGACTTTTGTGCCCATTGCTGTTCCAATCGCTGGTGATATATTTTGTTGTGGTAAGTAAAATAACTAATTTTAAGAATGAACAAAAAATGAGACAAAAATGGTAAATACAGGTAAGCCCTAAACTGTGTTTAATATTAGAGTACAAAGAAGTAACATCCATTGAGATAAGTAACATAATGTCCTCCCAAATAATCTCTTTGTATTCACTGTTTTTACTGGCTTGAATCTTTCAGATGACTAAAAAGTTTTCTTTATACAGTTTGACAAAATAGGTCTTAATAATGTGATAAATGGCTAGTAATTGATTTAGTATTAGATACATCAGGTTTCCCAGGGGGTTCCGAAAAACTTTTATCAATTTTGGGGAGATAATAAAAATAGGGTTCACTAGGGTACTGCACGATCAGGAAGGCTTTTTAGTAAGAATCTCTGCTTTCCATAGTAACATAGTAAATGAGGTTGGATGAAGACATCAGTCCATCAGGTCCAACCTATAACCCTACAGTACCCTACAGTGTTGATCCAGAGGAAGGCAAAAAAAACCTATGAGGCTCATGCCAATTGCCCCATTTCAGGGGAAAAAAATTCCTTCCTGACTCCAATTTGCAAATCAGTATAAAACCCTGGATCAACTTGTCCTGAACAAAATCTAGAACCCATAACCCATAATATTGTTCTGCTCGAGAAAGAAATCCAAGCCCTCTTTGAACTTGTTCAATGAATCCACCATCACCACCCCCTGGGGCAGTGACCTCCATAGCCTCGCTGTTCTTACTGTAAAGAATCCTCTTCTATGTTGATAGTGAAACTTTCTCTGCTCCAGATGTAGAGGATGTCCCCTTGTCACTGTCACCGGCCTACATGTAGAGGATGTCTCCTTGTCACTGTCACCGGCCTATGTGTAGAGGATGTCTCCTTGTCACTGTCACTGGTCTAGGTGTAGAGGATGTCCCCTTGTCACTGTCACTGGTCTAGGCGTAGAGGATGTCCCCTTGTCACTGTCACTGGCCTCGGAGTAAAAAGATCATTAGAAAGTTCTTTGTGCTGTCCCTTCATGTATTTGTACATTGTTATTAGATCTCCCCGTAGACGTCTTTTCTCTAAACTGAATAACCCCAAGTTTGTTAATCTCTCGTTGTACAATCCACCCATTCCCCTAATAATTTCTAGTTCGATTATGTCTATCTTGTATACTGGGGCCCAAAATTGTGCACAATAGTCTATGTGTAGCCATGCCAGTGATTAAATCCAGGCTTGATAAATCAGCGCAATGACCTTTCTAGTCACCTCTGGAAATTAATCATGATGTATAGGGCTGTAGTATTTTGTATTAGATAAAATCTGGTAAACCTTTGCTTCATAATCTGAATAATCTTGTAAAACTGTCCTACTCCCTGTATCAGCTGCTCTAAGGATAATGTCGGCATTTTCCTTTAAGCTTTTTACAACCATTTTTTTCTTATTTTATTAGATTATTTTTTTTCTTTTGCTAAAGATGATTTTCTAATGGAGGTTTTGGAAGTCCAATAAAACAAGATCATGTAAAGAAGATATAGCATTTCTAACTTTCAACTGGATAAAATCTAGATGTCGCTTTTACAGACTGATGTTTAATAATAATAATAATAACAATAATAATATTCTTTAGTTCATTGTTTTTGTCCCTCAATCTTAGAAGATTTATGTTTGGAGGATTCTAGATTGAAATGTCTCAGTAAAGTAAGCTTCCTCGTAAATTGATATAAATCCAGAAATAAATTGAAAGCTTTGGCTTTGTTGTTTCGACAGAAATTCAGCCCCTTTTTCAATACCGACTGTTCTGCAGTGGTTAATTTATAATTAGATAGATTCAAGATTATTATTGGAGGAGCAGGAAGGGATCTTAGTTTTACTTTGTTCTCCTCTTTTACCCCATTTTCTTCCTCTATTTTTTCTCTTACTTCAGGTTTTCTTTTTCGCCAGGGTTTTTGTATTGGTAAAATGTATTTAGTTACCATGTTATTTCTTCGGTTTATTACACCATGTAACAATTTTCAAAAAAATATTTGTTCCCAGTTAAGTGTGTTTTCCTGATTGTTTGTATCTTAAATGAATAGAAAAAAGTTATTATTCCCTGTAAACTTTGCTTTTGTGGTCAGTACAATGATATTTTGAAATTGATCTACTTTTAAGGATATTCGCAATATTTCAAGATACTTAAGAAGCTTCTGGAATTGTGAGAACTATCAAGAAGTTTCTAGAACTGCCCAGAATTATCTAGAACTTTCTGGGACTGTACAGAATTGTAGGTAGCTGTATAACTACAGTTATATAGGGCCACTATAGCCCTTCCTGAGAGATGGAGAGACAGGATCTAATTGATTGGGATTGCATAGTAAGTGGGCAATGGCCATCACAGACAAAGGGGAATTGACCTAGACAGACAGGTGTGAATTCAATATCTATTCAGATTCTGATAACGACAGTATTCACACTTCACCCCACACCCATTACAGGAGGAGCTTAGGAATGTAAATGTATATATTGTGTGTTACTCTGGTACCGGGTGATCAATCTTGCTCTGATGAATCCTCAGTACACTCTTGAACTTTAATACTGCATGGAATAAAGACCATTTTTATCAAGTTTGGAGAGACATCCTTTTTCTTTACAGTTCACAGCAACTTAGTCAATTTAGATGGCATCAAGAGGGTGCATACATCCAGCAAACGCATTTTGCTACGTATGTGGCCAGTTTATAAAGACAAGAGCGAAAAAGTACTCTGTGGAAGCATCTGCTAAGATGTGAGGCCTACAAAGCATACTTCGGCATGCCTGTTGGTGACCAAGACAAACCATGGGCTCCTCATTTCACATGTGAGCACTGCAAGAAAACTCTTGAAGGTAAGTGGATAAATGCTACTCTCTTAAATAGTAGATTAATTGTGTTAATATTGTAAATATCACTAGTTATTAGTGTGAAATAGGCCTAAATCAAATTCTCAATCCAAATATTATTTTGTTTGCTTATAGGTTGGTACAGGGGAGAGAAGAGAGCCATGCATTTTGCTATCCCAAGAATTTTGCGTGAACCGACTGATCACTCAACAAATTGCTACTTCTGCATGGTGGACTCTTCCAAACGTCGCACTGGCAAAAATGCACCGCCTGTAACGTATCCTGACATTCCATCATCTATTGCTCCAGTATCACACTGCCCTGAACTTCCTGTACCAACACCTCCAGACAGAGCTACACCACCTTCAAAAGAAAGCAGCAGGTCAGACATCGAGGAAGACGTTGAAGATCACGATTTCTCTTCATATGCAGATGAGGAGCGGAAGCCATACTACCCTAACCAAAAAGACCTCAACGATCTGATCAGAGACCTTGGTCTCACCAAGTCCAACACTGAGCTTCTGACATCAAGGCTCAAGCAATGGAACTTATTAGATGAAAACGTCCAAGTCACAGATCAGAGGAAGCGTCACCAAGTTTTTTCCATCTTCTTCAGTCATCAAGATGGACTGTGCTTCTGCAACAATGTGGCCGGTCTATTCGAGGCTATAGGTATCACCTGTAACCCGAATGAGTGGCGCCTCTTCATAGACAGCTCATGCAAGAGCTTCAAAGCCGTGCTGCTTCACAATGGGAACAAGTATCCGTCTCTTCCTGTAGCTCACTCGGTGCACCTGAAAGAGGAATACACCAGTGTCAAGATGTTGCTAGGTGCCTTGAAGTATGATGAGTACGGCTGGGAAGTTATCGGAGATTTCAAAATGGTGTCATTCCTGATGGGCCTCCAAGGTGGTTTTACTAAGTATCCTTGCTTTATTTGCCTTTGGGACAGCCGGGATACTGAAGCTCACTACCACAGGCGGGACTGGCCTCAGCGGACAGAGTTCACTGTGGGGAAGAACAATGTAAAGTGGGAGCCACTGGTGGACCCATGCAAGGTGCTGATGCCACCACTACACATCAAGTTGGGGCTCATAAAACAATTTGTCAGGGCTCTAGATAAGGAGTCGAGAGCTTTCAATTACCTCCAAGATCTTTTACCTAAGCTGTCTGAAGCAAAGATCAAAGCTGGTGTCTTCGTCGGACCACAAAACAAGAAGATCATAGAGTGCAGGGAATTTCCCAAGAAGCTGAATAGGAAGGAGAGAGCAGCTTGGAACAGTTTTGTCGCAGTGGTTTGCGGCTTCCTAGGCAATCATAAAGATGAAAACTATGTACAACTGGTTCAGACTCAGATAAAGAACTATGCTGCAATGGGCTGCAGGATGTCACTCAAAATCCATATCCTTGATGCTCATCTTGATAAGTTCAAAGAGAACATGGGAGCTTATTCAGAGGAGCAAGGCGAGCGCTTTCACCAGGACATTATGAACTTTGAACGCCGTTGCCAAGGACAATATAACGAAAACATGATGGGCAACTATATTTGGGGATTGATTCGTGAAACTGATTTGCAGTATAGTCGTAAATCTTGGAAAACCGCACACTTCTGAACAGTTTTTGGTAATCTGTGTAAATTTGCAATGCATATAGTGTTCTTAGTCTGACTGTATAAATGAGAAGATGCAAAATCGTCTGTTTCTATAGTAAAAATGCATAATGTTCGTTGCCGTGGTCACAAAAGTGAAGTTCATGATGAATGTAAGCAATTTTTAATTTGTTTTAGACATAAGCAATTGGAATATAACATTTAAAAGCTGGGAACAAAATTTGTGTTACATAGTGTTATTTTTCTTCCTTCTAAACAATCTTCTTTAAGGATGGGATTAACTTTCTAAAGAAATGGAATACAGGCTGTATTTGATGAGTCTGAGTTGTCAACAATTATTAGCTCTTTCTGAGTTATATCACAATATCCTTTTCCTTCCCTCTAATGATTAATTACATGTAAGGGTAAACAGGGCAGTCGCTCATGAAGGGCATCTATTCTTTTAAATATTGTTCCTGTCTGTAAAATGTCATCAGGGGTCTTATTATTAGATTCTGTCAATTCTGGTTTATTATGGCTCCCTGTTTTGTTGAGACTATAACTGTTCCATTTAGACTCTAGTGTACTAAACAGAATGTGAAATGGTGAATTTAAGGTTTTCTTTTTGAGATGGTGTAATTCGAGTTTATCCTACTGCTTGTAGTCCTGGGGGGGGGGGTTGTTAGTTAATTCCTGGGTCTTGTAGAATTCCCTAGTCTTTTATTTGGGAGTTCTCACCTCTAGTTTTTTGGATTTGAGGGGTTTTTGTGATAGTTATGTATTCAATTGCCTATTTATGGTTCTTTTTATTCCAGTTTCTATATGCATTATTCTGACGATCCCGACAATCCCTATTTAATTTATTAGCTTTGTTTGTGATAACTTTTTTTTCTAAACTCGTCTAGCTATATTTTGATTAATGGTATAGAAGTCTGCGTGATCCTTGTAGGTTTCCAAATTTTCTATAACCATTTGGACTTCAATGGTAAGTTGGCAATGTCCATTTTTTTCATCTGGATGAATATTATTAAGTCAGTAGCACAATTTTCCAGAATGTATTTCCACGTTTTAGGAAACTCAGTGTATTCTGGAAAACTGGGGAGACAAGTGTTTCTCAAGCCTCTTGGGGTTAATTTCATCATCTCTCTCTCTCTCTCTCTCTCTCTCTCTCTCTTTATTTATATATATATATATATATATATATATATATATATATATATATATATATATATATATATATATATATATATATATAATTTTTTTTTTGTTTTTTATTCTTATAATTTTATATTTATATATATGAAAACATTCATTCTTTATACATTTTTCTATTTTTTTTTTTTAAATGTCAATCATATTTTGTGCTTGTTCCATTGTAAAATGTATCTGATGTGGGCCATCACTTATCTTCTTTTGGAAGTCCTTCCTCCCATGGTTGCATAGCATGCGCTGGTTTCAATTGTTCCCTATGACACCAAAGCCAATGTGATCAGTGAGGAAGAGGGCAGCATCCATTTTAGGTCTGATAAGCTCTGCTACCTTCACACCTCAAAGTCATGGGACTTAATTAACTTCCCCAGCACAGCAGACCCCCTTCCATTAAGGTGCAAGTTATCTGTGGAAAGCAGGTTGTACCTGAATTAGGTGAGCCCAGTGCTCTAGGAACTCAAAACCTTCTTTCCTCAGCTCCTGCTTCCTTTCCTGTGTAGTGCATCGCACAGGCAGTACTCCAGAGAACACAACCTTGGAGGCACTTACCTTAAGCTTGGAGATTAGTTCTCTAAAATTATTCTTAAGGAGCCTCCACCTACCATTTATTCTGTCATTGGTACTCACATGGACCACGACAGGTGGGTCTTCCCCAGTCTCTCCCAGCAATTTTTCCACCTATTCCACTACATGCTGAAACCTGGCAACAAATTATTCTATCCATCTCCCTGATTATAAAATTCCCTATACCACTAATTACCTTGGTATTCCTTCACTACTGTCCCCACCCCCAACTGACTACTAGTTAGACTGTCCTTCTAGCTGTTAGGGAGATCAGTTATCCACTAGGGCTGCCATTTCTGACACAGATATCCTCACATCATCACCCAACTTTGCAATTTTGTTTGGATAAACAGAAACAGGAGAGGCCTTCCTTTTCTTGGATCCCCTTCCATCCCTCCTATCTGTATTCTCCCAGGCCCTAGTCTGGTCTTCCTGATGTCCCTCCAGCTCTCCAACCTCCATATCTAACCAACTGACTACTGGCTCAGTGAGCAGCATGCTCCGCTCAAGATTGTCAATCAACCTCAGTGTTGCATTCTGTTTTTCCAGAATATATTTAATTACCTAGAACATCTGTTAAAACTTATATACTGTAGCTATAGATGTGCTTGATTTAATGTTTAATATGTCCATGTCAGAAACACACCATATAAGTACAGTACAGTATTTTAGTCTCTAATTCATAAAATATTTAAAATGTCATATATAAGACCTACACAGATAATAATGTCAATTAGCGCTTATGAATGTTTTCATGTACGGCTTTCCTAATATCATTATTCCTCAGACTGTATATAATGGGGTTGATCAGAGGAGTAAACACAGTATATTGCAGGGATAAGATTTTATTGATGGTCGATGATTTTCTTCTTGTTGGTAGAATGTAAACACCGAACAAAGTCCCATAGAAAATGGAGACCACAATGAGGTGGGAGCTACAGGTGGAGAAGACTTTCTGTCTACCAGTACTGGATGAAATCCTTAAGACTGCCCGAACAATATAAGTATAAGACACTACAATAATGGTGGTTGTGATTACTACAGCTGGAGCACCCAAAATTTCAATCTCCAAGTGAACAATAAAGGTGTCAGAACAGGCAATTTGTAGTAAGGGAACAATGTCACAGAATAAATGGTCAATGATATTTGATCCACAAAAATATAATTTTGATGGAGTTATGGTGAGAATGAATGAAACAAAAAATCCCAACAACCAGCACATAGTGGTCAATGCAACACAAAATTCATTTGTCATGATAGAAGTGTAATGGAGGGGATTACAGATGGCCACATATCTGTCATAAGACATTGCTGTGAGGAGAAGACATTCAATTATTTCTGATGCACCAAAAAAATAAAACTGTGTGAAACAACCAACAAAAGTAATGAATTTCCCATTTTTCAGTAGGATGTGGAGCATGTTGGGGACAATATTTGTGGTCATCAAGATGTCACTGATGGAGAGTTGTGAGATGAAGAAGTACATTGGAGTGTGGAGGATCTTGCTGGTGGACACCAATAAAATTATCACGAGGTTCCCACATAGTGTTAGATTATAAACAATAAGGAAGAGAAGGAAGAGAAGATCTCTTAATAACTGACTGCTTCGAAATCCTAAAAGGAAAAATCCTGTGACAATCGTAAGATTGGTCTGGAAGTAGAATAAAAAAAAACCCAAATGTAAATGCCATGATACACTACACTGAAAATGTAATGTGATGCTCATTCAAAGAAAATAAGAGTGACGTATTGCAGTAATAACATATGTATATTCCTAACCCTGTGTTAGTAATATATTACTAAATAGTACATGCTGCTGTTTCCAGTTCTGTGCACTGTTTAATATGGGCATCGGAAGCAAACCTTCATGGCTTATCCTTGCAGGGTCTATCTGTTAGTCCTTACATACATCAGATTTTTACGATCTATCCTAAGGATAGGTCATAAACGTGGATAACCCCTTAACCCCTTCCTCCCGCAGGCATTGTTCATTTTTCTATTTTAGTTTTTACTCCCTGATTTCCAAAAGCCATAAATTTTTATTTTAATTCACAGAATTGTATGTGGGCTTCATTTGTAATTGCATTATTTAATATCTGATACAATGTACTATGAAGCTGGAAAAAATCAGAATAGGTTGGAAATAGAGTTTACACCATATTATTATGGATTTTGCTTAAACAGTGTTCACTTTGTGTCCAAAATGACATCTAATCTATATTCTGTGGCTTGGCCAATTATGGCAATATCAAATTTATATAGTTTTGGTTAAGTTTTAATACTTTAAAAAAAAATCTAAACTTTTGGGAGAAACAATAAATAAATCTTTGAGTCGCTATATTCTTATATATTCTATATTCTTTTTTAATGCTATGGCGCTCACCATATGAGAAAAAAACTTTCATACTTTTTCAATTCAGGAATTTTTAATGTGGGGATATCTAATTTGTTTATGCTTTTTTTTTTTTTATTTGAGATCTAGGCAAATCTAGGGTGATTTTAATTTTTAGCTTTTGTAAATTTTTAAAAATATTTTTTGTTACTGTATTGTTAGCCCTCTAGGGAGCTTAAACCTGCTGTCATTAAATTGCTTGTCCTATAGACTGCATTACAATTATATTGCAATAGAACCCGCACTCATTCCCAATCTTAGAAGTCTAAGCAACACTCACTATTAGCTGCAGCAGCATATTATCTGTCTTTGCTTATCTCTCACTCAGCTATTCCCCCTTTCCATAGACTTCTATATCAGCTACAATCTGATTTTTTTGTTTAATTAGTTTTTAATGAGGTTTTTGAAAATATGAACAAGAAAAGGCAAAGCCAAAACAAAGGCATCAAATAATGCAGTAGGGGGCACGCAGGCCGCCCTATCGTAGAAAAGTCACAGAGGAACAATCAGGGTAAAGGGCAATCAATGCCCCCTACAGTTAGCACAAAAACAACATGAGAATAGATATCATTGAGAAAGGTGGTTGAGAAAGCTATAAGACAGCAGGAAAGTCCAGCTGAGGAGGACCACCATAGTGCCACTCGCGTGCCTGGAGACAGACAAATGCTGGAGAGAGAGGGAAACATGGGGAAAACACGGGTGTATAGAAACACATAAGATCACATACAAGACCAGGAAGGGGAAGGGCACACTGATGGGAAAAGGAAAGGAAAAGGGGGAGGGATTGGATAGGACAGAGCGGCCAGACTCCCTACAGAGGGGGAGGGCAAGACGACCCCAGTTCAGGAAAAGAAAGAAGAGAACTCAGAAGACTCCTGGAACATCACCCACGGCCACCAGAGGGACTCAAATTTAGAAGGGTCAGGTGAGTCCTCAGCCACCAGGGCCTCCATTCTCCTAATAAGGAGAAGCTCCTGTAAGAACTCCACCAGTGTGGGCACGGCAGTACTGCGCCAATGCCTGGGAATGACTGTTCTGGCAGCAGTGAGAAAATGTCGCAAGAGATCTCTCTTAACAGCGGTGACTTTCCTTTACATTACTTTAGTGTACAACGCAAATACAGCATCCCAGAAGGGCCTGAGGGCCTCGCATTCCCACCAGATATGATACAGAGTACCCCTCTCGGAACCACAGCGCCAACACCGGTCGGACACACCAGGGTAGATCCTATGTAAGAGTACAATCTGATTTTTTTTGAGCTGATTATCTGCATTGAAGACTATAATAGATTTTGTAATTTGTAATTTAAAAAAAAATATGGAATATGGAATTCATGTTTATTAACCCATTACTTACATAATGAAAAGTAAAGAGTTAATAATAATAAATTAGTTATACAGTATGTGTTCTTACATTGTGTCACTTGATAAAACTTTTCCTTCAAGCACACAAGTACCTTCCATGTGACAGCACACAAGTACTTGTACTGTCACATGGAAGGTAAAACAAAAATTGTACTATATATTTTCAGATAAGGAGATGAAAAAAATGCCATGTTCTTCAGTACCAAGCTAGGTTGTACCTCTAAACGGTTAAATGTAGCATGCAATGCTTTATATTATATTTGTGCACTTTCACTTTTCACTTCCCCAGTATTATAATGTATATAACAGAGGACAACAGTGATTGTCTATGTGACACCAGAATCTATGTGGCTGCTGCTGGTTTCACTCTACATACTATACACATATTTCATTACAATGTACATCTAGTTATTTGTGCAGTTTTTGTTGATACTTTTTGCCAAAAATACGTCAGTTTTGGCTTTATTTTTTTTATTTAATGCTATGGCACTCACCATATGAGAAAAATACTTTCATACTTTTTCAATTTGGGAATTTTAAATATCAGGATATCTAATTTGTTTATGCTTGTTTTTAATTTATTTTTTATTTGAGATCTGTGCAAATGGGGGTAATTTTAACTTTTAGCTTTGTAAATTTTTTTTTTTTGTAACTGTATTGTTAGCCCCCTAGAAAGCTTGAACCTGGCGTCATTAGACTGTTTTTCCCATAGACTGCATTACAATTGTATTGCAATAGAACTCACACTCATGCACAATATTAGAAGTCTGAGCAACAGGACAGAATTGATGTTAATAAGGAACCTGGAGTTAAATATAATAGCATATTATGTGTCTTTGCTTATCTCTTGCTCAGTTCTTTCCCCTTTCCATAGACTTCTATGGTCAGCTACAATCTGTTTTTTTTATGAGCTTATTATTTGTCTTGAAGACCAGAATATGTTTTGCGTAAAACTCAGAGTGAATAAAGAGCTTAGGAGAGAGTAGGGGTCGGAAGAAAAAGAGCCTGATGAGATGAGAAATAAGCATTTTAATAATAAAATATTAAAGTTTATTGTACCGAACTATGGAATTATAAAAAGTGCTGTGACAATATAAAGAGAACCTGTCCACAAGTACAAATGCTTCATGACATACCTCATATGATAGCTGCTGCACCTTTGATCGTATTAACCAAAGCGGTGGTAAACTTCTCTTTTCATTATAGTTGTGTTTCTGTGTGAAGTATGAAAATAAAAATATCAAATTGATCAGGGACACAACAGCAATAAAATGAGGTAAGCCAAGTAGCATTTGTACTTGGGGACGGGTTCTCTTTGATCTATACACATTTCCTAAGCCTAATACATTACAGAGACAAATAAGTGGATTCAGATGAATTTTAAACTAAAATTGTACAATATTTATTATATACTGATATATACTGTTATTATCTCTTCCTATACCCTACAATAAATGTATGTGACAGTCACGTCAGGTACATGGGGGCCAACAGTCTGTCAGTATAAGACTAGCAGATAGACGTAGTAAAATCACATAATTCTCTGATATACATATTTACATTTTTAGACAAAATATTTGCATATTTACATTTGTAGACAATCAAAAGGTAAATATTTTTGCAAATATCAGTAAACATTTTTTAGTCTCTTAATGATTTTCTTTCATGATTTTAGTATTGATAGTCTCAGGCAAAAAATCATTAAAAACCCTTAAATAAGAAGTGAAAGTGCTACTTTATATAAGTGATAAAAAGATTGAGAGAAAACTAATAAAATAAATATTTTTAAGAACCAAAAAATAAACACAAAAAAACTAAAATAATTTATTTTTAATTTAATAATTTCCACATCTGTAGGGAGTAATAACCTATACTATAAAACTGATGTGTTATTTATTCCACCATTATGAATTCTTTAAAAAACTTAAAAAAAAAATGCCAGAATTGCTCTTTTTGTTTATCCTGACAAACAAACCAAAAAGTGCAAATGAAGCTATAGCGCAAGCTCTTCCAATGCAGGAATAACATGTGACTATATAAAAAAATTGTACACAGTAACATGTCAATTATACTGCACAGTGAACACAATATACATAATAAGACTCCCAAAAACATTAATAAAAAGTCCTGCAATAAAAATGTTATCACAATCACATTGCATTTATTGTGCAATAAAACATAACAAACTGTATAAATGTGGAATTGCTGTAATTACACAATCTACATGAGAAAAATAGAACCTGGAATTGCTGTTTATCAATCCATTACTCACATATGAATAGTAAAGGGTTAATAATAAATGAGTTATACAGCATGTGCCCTGACAGTGTGTCAATTAAAAATAAAGATTTTCTTTCAAACACACAAGCACTCATACTGTCACACAGAGGGTAAAACAAAAATTGTGCTTTATATATTTTCAGATAAGGAGACCAAACTAGGTTGTATCTTTGAAGAGTTAAACATACCATACAGTGTTTTATATAATTATTGTACATTTTTGCTTTTCACTTCCCCAGCATTATAATGTGTATAACAGAGCACAACAGTGATTGTCTATGTGACACCAGGATCTATGTGGCTGCTGCTGGTTTTACTCTACAGACTATACACATATTTCATTACAATGTACATTTAGTTATTTGTGCAGTTTTTGTTGTTACTTTTTGGCTATACATGTCTGTCTTTGTAATAGTGATGAAAAGAAGGAGTCCGCACAACCTGACACACATCATCAGTAAAGTATTCTTCACAATCCAGTACATGGTATTAGGAGTCTACATCCAGGAATAATGAGCAGAACCTCCAATGTTTTTGGTCTTTTCTCTCCATTCTAATGATAATAAAGAGGGTGAATCGCAGCCGTTCCCTTCACTACAGTATGAGACCTCCAGGGTCCTTCTAGATCCAATACACATCCAGTCTAGGTCTGTTCATTCTACAAGACTTCTCCCTTTCTTCTCTCCTGCTCTCATATTCTGTAACATAGTAAATCTAACACTTCCCGCTTCTTCCTGCACCTAAAAACAACCGAAAACTTATCTATCCAGAGAGGCCGAATCTGCCAGAACCAGCAGGGAGTTGTGTTACTTCTCCTCAGTCTCTACATGGATCTATCTGTCTAATAATAATAATTGTACATGAATGGATTTATGAGATTGTATAATGTTGTACAATGTTACTGAATATGAGAGCGCCATATCCACATAATAATAATAATAATAATAATAATAATAACTTACATCAGATCTTTCCATGTCCAGCCAGTATATGTCTCTGTATTTCTCTGTAACTACCTGTATATATATATATAAAAACACAGTGAAGGCAGAGGATTGTGGGAAATAAGACTATGTAATGTTTTTGCCATTACCTCAGGTGTCTCCTGTGTTTTTGCTTACAAAGGAGGAAAACATTTGATAATTATTCTTTGTCAAGAGATCACAAAAATGTCATCAGTACACTTTTATGACTTCAACAATGAAAAGAAATATACAGAAACTTTTTGCCATTACATCCTGTGTCTCCTATGTTCCTACTTATCAAGGATGAATACTTCTATTGATAAGTTGTTGTCTAGAGATCAAAAAAGTTTGTTTAGTAAAAATAAATACCAAATAAATTTGACTTTGAGAAAATGAAGTGAAAGAAAGTAAAAGTTGCTAGAAATGTTTAATAGGAAGCATCTGGTAGATGACAGTGGACATGTAGCCATACAGATACTGTATTCACCCCTATTTCTCTGCTAGACCTCTTTGTCCTCTCCAGTCTCCTCTCACCCCTTCAGACAGAACAGTTTTTTTCAGACATCCTGTCTACTTCAGAGCCTTCTGTCCCTCCAAACACATTAATCCACCAATCTAGACCATGCTGGCTCTTCCTTCTTCTCCAGACACCATTGTCTTCTCCACGTACCTCTGGCAGTGACTCATAGCGGAATGGAGAACTGGTCATGTTGAAATCTAATATGGCTACTTCTAGATTTGCCTTGTTTTAGACTCTAGTGGCAAGGAATTTTCTGACGTGTTTATAGGTTTGGTAGCATATTCTGCATAATGTGTAACTGTACAATACATTGGGAGGAGGAAAATCTCAATGCACCGTGATGTACAATGTACATGGTACATGGTAGCAGTCATGTTTTGGGTAAAGCGTATGATTTATACAAATTCAATCTGGGCCATTTAACCCCTTTGAGGAGAATAATAAAAGATACAGATGATATAGTCCCATGATTCTTTTTGCAGGACACGGCATGAACTCCTAGGATCATTTATAAAACATAGTATATGACACAGGTAGGGATCCTAGGACTATAACTATGAAACATAGTGTATGGCACTTTCAGGATTCCTAGGACTATATATCTATAATACATAGTGTATGACACTGTCAGGACATCTAGGACTATATATCTATAAAACATAGTGTATGACACTGTCAGGACTCCTAGGACTATATATCTATAAAACATAGTGTATGACACTGTCAGGACTCCTAGTACTATATATCTATAAAACATAGTGTATGACACTGTCAGGACTCCTAGGACTATATATCTATAAAACATAGTGTATGTCACTGTCAGGGCTCCTAGGACTATATATCTATAAAACATAGTGTATGACACTGTCAGGACTCCTAGGACTATATATCTATAATACATAGTGTATGACACTGTCAGGACTCCTAGGACTATATATCTATAAAACATAGTGTATGACACTGTCAGGACTCCTAGGACTATATATCTATAATACATAGTGTATGACACTGTCAGGACTCCTAGGACTATATATCTATAAAACACAGTGTATGACCCTGTCAGGATTTCTAGGACTATATATCTATAATTATAGTGTATGACACTGTCAGTACTCCTAAGACTATATATTTATAAAACATGGTGTATTAAACTCATAGGACTATATATGTATAAAACACTGTGTATAACACTGTCAGGGTTCCTAGGACTATATATCTATAAAACATAGTGTATGACACTGTCAGGGCTCCTAGGACTATATATCTATAAAACATAGTGTATGTCACTGTCAGGGCTCCTAGGACTATATATCTATAAAACATAGTGTATGTCACTGTCAGGGCTCCTAGGACTATATATCTATAAAACATAGTGTATGACACTGTCAGGACTCCTAGGACTATATATCTATAATACATAGTGTATGACACTGTCAGGGCTCCTAGGACTATATATCTATAAAACATAGTGTATGACACTGTCAGGGCTCCTAGGACTATATATCTATAATACATAGTGTATGACACTGTCAGGACTCCTAGGACTATATATCTATAATACATAGTGTATGACACTGTCAGGACTCCTAGGACTATATATCTATAAAACATAGTGTATGACACTGTCAGGACTCCTAGGACTATATATCTATAATACATAGTGTATGACACTGTCAGGACTCCTAGGACTATATGTCTATAAAACACAGTGTATGACCCTGTCAGGATTTCTAGGACTATATATCTATAATTATAGTGTATGACACTGTCAGTACTCCTAAGACTATATATTTATAAAACATGGTGTATTAAACTCATAGGACTATATATGTATAAAACACTGTGTATAACACTGTCAGGGTTCCTAGGACTATATATCTATAAAACATAGTGTATGACACTGTCAGGGCTCCTAGGACTATATATCTATAAAACATAGTGTATGACATTGTCAGGCCGCCTAGGACTATATATGTAAGAGAATAGCCAGTTGAGCAATTCCCCAGTGCTGCTGCTAAAACCTGGATGGAGGGGAATGACAGAGACAGTGAGTGCTAAACTCGATCCACCCTCTGTCCCTGCCTACTTGCCTCACTGCCCTAGGTGACAGCGGGCAACTGGGTGCCAGTCCCTTCTTATGATAAGTGTGACACAGAACAGGACAAGACAAAACAACACAGAAGTGGAGTCAGCAAGCTGAGGTCAAACCAGAGAGACAAACAGTACCAAATTTCAATCCAAAAGTGTAGTAACAAGAAAAGCCAAGGTCAAAAGTCAGTAAGTGCAATACAATAAAGAGCAAGTAGAACACTTAGCAACAGAGTCAATAGCCAGTAACCAAGTGTGGGCTGATGGGCTGTAAATAGGAAGTCCAGAATCTGCCCCATACACTATGTTTTATAGTAGGAGCCCTGAGAGTGTCATACACTATGTATTATAGATATATAGTCCTAGGAGCCCTGACAGTGTCATCACTATGTTTTATAGATATAGTCCTAGGAGCCCTGACAGTGTCATACACTATGTTTTATAGATATATAGTCCTAGGAGCCCTGACAATGCCGAACACTATGTTTTATAACTAGAGTCCTAGGTGTTGTGACAGTGTTATATGCTATGTTTTATAGATAAAGTTTTAGGAGTCCTGACAGTGTCATTCACTAGATTTTATAGTTATAGTTCTAGAAGCCCTGACAGTGTCATACACTGTTTTATAGATATATAGTCCTAGGAGTCCTGACAGTGTCATTCACTAGCTTTTATAGATATAGTTCTAGAAGCCCTGACAGTGTCATACACTATGTATTATAGAGATATAGTCCTAGGAGTCCTAACAGTGTCATACACTATGTTTTATAGATATATAGTCCTAGGAGCCCTGACAGCGTCATACACTATGTTTTATAGATATATAGTCCTAGGAGTCCTGACAGTGTCATTCACTATGTATTATAGATATAATTCTAGGAGTCCTGACAGTGTCATACACTATGTTTTATAGATACAGAGTGTTGAGCACAGTACGGGTCCGTGCCGAACTTCATGCTTTTGTGTACCCGACCCCGAACATCAGCTCTGAAGTTCGGGTCTGGGTTCGGCTCATTCTTAAAGCTGGTTGATTGACTGATGAGCAGCCGATCAACCAGATATAACCCCTTCACGCATTGTCACGTACATGTACGTGGGAGAATGTGGGTAGTTACTGCATCCAAATGTACACGTACGTGATGGTGATCAAGCGGGCTCAGAAGCAGAGCCCATGCGATCACCGTGGGAGCCCAGCTGTATCTGACAGCCAGGCCTCCGTTTCAACAGCGGGGATGGTGATAACCCTTAAGATGCCTTGGTCAAAAGCGACCGCGACACCTTAAGTGTTTGTTAGTGACACTGAATGCCACGGGTGGCATCGGGAGCAGGTGTTAGCTGCAACTGAGCTGTCCTGGGCAGACATATGAGTGGCACTACCAATGGTCTCCCTACAAACTGAGGCAGGTTTGTATATAGCCTATCTTGATAATATAAAGGAACAATTTTCCCATTTTGGCTTTAGAGTGAGGGTCTAAAAGCACATGTGTATCACTGTGGCAGCAATGAAGAATGCAGCTTGCTGTACTTATAAGTGTGTACACAGACCCAAGGGACTGCCACGGTGGCCAGTTCTTCACCTCCCTCCAGTTCATCTTGCAAGTAGGACTGTTTTTGTGGCTCTCTAACAGTGTGGATGTGGCCTATCTACAAGAAAAAACCCAGGGAGAAGGAGTAGGATGGCTTTGCTCACTTTGCCTGCCAATGCCACTGCCAATTCTATTTTGTCAAATGAGCTAGTGATGCAATTTCATGTGAGTACAGATAGACCTAGTTCCTACTCATGTTTCTGCATGGCAACAGCTTATTTTCTGCTTGCAGGTATTGCACAGTGCCAGGATTTATTGATTGGTACAAAAAAATTCTGCAGCTACAACCTGAGCAAATCTGGCAAGACAACCAGGAACCACTGCAAATGTGTCTGCCTATGTGACCACCATCACCAGAATGATTACCACCCAATCTTATGTGATGGCTACCGGTACCCCTCCACCTACCACTAGCACCACCACTACCAATAGTCATGTCTTTCACCTCTGCCTCCTCCACATCAAAATGCTGTCTGAACTTTGGCTTCACATCACTTTCATGAAATAGCTGGAAACTCTTTCCTAAAGTGTAACTAAACTTTTGGATGACTTTTGATTTTCTGGCAGTATTTTTATCATGAATATATTTTGTAATATACTTTATTAACAATTGTTGTCTCCTTTCTGTGACATCCTGCATTCTAAACCCAACTGTTTTTCAATCAGTGATATCTCTGGAAATAATATAGATAGCACTGTCACCTTAGTGACACATTATGAAATGTTTCTAAGCCCACAACCCAGTTGTGACTGCAATTTATTGATCATATCTACCCTGATGGTCTCTCCTGATGCGCCTTAATGGCGAAATGCATTGAGAGCTGGACTACTTATGTGAATAGCATATTAGTAGGGCATGGCTGCATAATAGACTCTTGACCTAGGCTTTAGGGAGCTGTTCATAATTCAGAGCTGGGTGTATGCTCAATGATAGGAGAACCAGCCAGTTATCTTTAATTGGATGGAGCCGGGACATAGGTCTGAGCTTGAAAACTAACCGTCTGAAGCCCCATATATGCTAAAGGGTTGGAATGATATCTACACATATATAATAAGGGTCATATTTGTTACGTTCCATGAATACCCTTGGAAGATAGATTACATAGCTCACACACAATTTAATTTATATGTTGCTAATCAATTTCTTTTGCCCTATTATAGCCCTTATCCACAATTTGGTGAATGTGGTTCATGATCATCGGCACAGTCCTGTGGAATGACTGTTTCCACTTCTGGACCATAGTATCTACTTCTGGCTAGAATAGATAGATGGGGAAATATTTTACCCTCTGTATACCCTCTGATTTGTAAAGTGCTGCGGAATATGTTGGCGCTATATAAATAAAGTTATTATTATTATGTATTATTATTTTTAACCCCTTCCCGCCAGAGGAATTTTTCGATTTTAGTTTTTCATTTTTGACCCCTCTCTTCCAAACCCCATAACTCATTTATTTTTCCATTTTCTGAGCCATATGAGGTTTAATGTTTGTGGGAAAAATTTTTATTCATGATGCTACTATTTATTATTCTGTACAATGTACTGGGAAGCTGGAAAAAAATTCAGAATGGGGTGAATTTGAAGAAAAAATGCATTTGTGAAAAAAACGTCAGTTTGGCACTTTTGATTTTTTTTTTTTTCCACCTATGGTGTTTACCGTACAGGAAAAATACTTTTATAGATTTTTAGACCGGGCATTTTTGAACACAGGGATACCTAATGTGTATGTGTTTCACAGTATTTAAGTACTTTTATATGTGTTCTAGGGAAAGGAAGGTGATTTGAATTTTTAATATTTTTTATTTTTTTATATTTTTTTTTACTTTTTTGGCATTTATTAGACCCCCCATGGGGCTTGAACAACAGGGGGTCTGATCACTAATGCAATGCATTACAATGCATTGAAAATTATCGGCGCTTCTATTGCAGGCTGCATAGAGCAACCTGTAATAGAAGTAAATGGCAGACAAGCCTGGGAGCCTTCTAAAGGCTCCCGGCTGTCATGCCAAAGGGACACCAACCCCGAAGCTTGCTCCTCAGCAAAATGGCACCTCGGTCAACTTTGACTGAGGCGCCAGAGGGGTTAATGCCTGCGATCAGTGTGGGCACTTATTGTGGGCATTAGCTAATACAGCAGAAACTTGGTGGCTATAGCAGCCGCTCAGCTCCCGAGCGGCTGCCATATTTAAAGGGAAAGGGGTTAAAAAACAAAAAGCAAACAAGTCAGCTATTTACAAAGCAGTAAGGCTACTTTCACATAAACAATGTAAAAAAAATGGCCATGATAAAAAGATAAAACACTCAGTTTGTTCTCTGCTATTTGGCATCCATATGGGACTTATTTTCACATTTGTGAAAACAATCAAAGATTGGACGTGTTTTAATTTTTGAATGTAAGTTAAAACAGGCTGTAAAAAAATGAATGTGAGTAGATACATTGGGGCAAATCCATCACTACCTCTACGCCTGAAAATTTGTGTACAGGGATGATATTGAGGTGCATGTTTGGCGCAAGTGCCTTTCTTGTGCCAAGCATGCACTTCACACTCCGATCCGTACCTCGCTCGCCACATTGTACGAACTTGGGACGGCGATCGGTCAGTGCTGCAGATTTATCATGGAAATCCAACTGGTGTAGGTTTCCATCAGGGCACAGGGACAGCAGACATATTTGTGAAGAGCCTTCACCAGTCAGGTCATTTATTAGCAATGAAATACTATATGCCAGTCTTAATAAATTTGCCCCGTATTGTTCTAAAAATGGCTATGTAAATTCCCTTTCATATGAATATGGCCTTATTGCTGGAGTTGGAATTTGAGTCAGAATGGAGAATAATACAGGAATCAGAGTCAGAGTTGGAAGTTTATTCTACCGACTTCACAGCCCTGGCAACTATACCTAAAAAAGGGACTAATGCAACCTCATAACACTTGGCATGATCAATAAAGGTGGATCTTTATGAAAGTACTCTATAGATTGATGTCTGGCTGTGCCTTCAAGGTCTGGTTTTTATTCCCTATATGGATTATCTGTATGGAATATTGTGGCAGATTCTCCAGATCTTATTCATTGTTTCTTGTGTGGCTTTTTTGACATCTTCATTTTTCAAGCTGTATATTATAGGGTTGATAAAAGGAGTAAACACAGTATATAGCAGAGAGAGGATCTTACTCATGGTTGATGTTTGTCCTTTTGTTGGGACGACATAAACACTGAACATAGTCCAGTAGAATATGGAGACCACAATGAGGTGGGAGCTACAGGTGGAGAAGGCTTTCTGTCTACCAGTACTGGATGGAATCCTTAAGACTGCCCGAACAATATAAGTATAAGATACTACAATAATGGTGGCTGGAATAAAGACAAGTGGAAGACTTAGTAAATAAACCTCTAAATCAATAATATAGGTGTCAGAACAAGCAAGGTTTAGTAAGGGAACAATGTCACAGAAAAAATGATCGATGATATTAGGACCGCAAAAATCTAGCTTCGCTGTTGATATGGCATAACTGAAGATAATAGAAAATCCAAACATCCAGCAGGAGGATGTTAATATCCCACAATGTCCATTTTTCATGATGGTGGAGTAACGAAGGGGATTACAGATGGCCACATATCTGTCATAAGACATCACAGCCAGAAGAAGACATTCACAGGCTTCAGAGGCACAAAAGAAATAAAACTGAGTAATACAGCCAATAAAAGAAATTGTCCCCCCATTATCCAGTAAGATGTGGAGCATGTTAGGGACAATATCTGTGGTCAGTAAAATGTCACTGATGGAGAGTTGTGAGATGAAGAAGTACATTGGAGTGTGGAGGATCTTGGTGGTGGACACCAGGGTGATGATCAGGAGATTCCCACATATTGTCAAACAGTAAATTACAAGAAAAAGACAAAATAGGAAAATTCTTATATTTTGGCTGCCCTGAAATCCTAAGATAAAGAATTTTGTTACCACCGTCTTGTTGTTCTCCTGCATTTAAAACCAGTAATTGTAGTGCTTGGAAGAAAAACAAACAGAAATAACTTTTACTTAGGAAGACACAGTGTGGACCTAATACACGGCCCCTTGGTACAGATTTACTAAGCAGCAGAATTCTGCTTTCTCTGATTTTTATACAAGTGTAACTATCCTCTTGCCGTGAGCCTATATGCCTCTGTGGATACATCCCAGTTCTCAGTCTATTGTGTTCCAGCACGTTGCTTTAAATGCCGTAGTAGTCCAGATCCATCAACTGCAGCACTGTGATGTCTTCCATGGATAGAACATGGCAAATGTAATGAATGGATGCACTAACTTTAAATTTTTGACAATTGGAAAAAAAAACATGAAAAATGTTTAAAGCCTGGACCATATGACGTTTTTTAGAGCACAACTTTTGTGTAGTCAGTGGAAATACCTTGAGTAGAGTCAGTTTTCTCATGTGTTGTAGCTGCTACTAAGTATTGAGAATCAGAAAATTGTACATAAAAAATCATGTGGAAAACAAAAAAGTGCCCAATAGGCATGCAAAATAGGTCTTATTGCCTATGGTAAAAATTTAACTTTGACATACAGATTTATCCACCTTAAATTACTATAATGTAACAATTATTTAGCTAAAACCAATTCAATTCACTATTCTAATATGCTATTAAAAACATTGAAAATCTGCAACTCAAAACACCATGATCGGGTGACCACACATAGACACAATAGATAGGATAGCATATCATTTTTATCATATCGCTTCATGATTGCACATTGTGGAACACTATTTATCTTGTGACACATATATGTACACTTATCCAGCTAAGAGGAAAGGTAAGGAAGGACACATCTGTATACAGCAGCACAAAAACATTTGCCAAAATCAAACATAAAAATAACAGGATCCTTAGCATATTAACCAATCTAGGGGACTAAAAAATTTCAAGATGGTTTCTTGTAGTACATCGTCAAGTGTCTGGCCCCTTTAAAGCTTGGAATCTCAAGACGTATTCAGATTGTTCTTCCCATTACAAAAATGTGTATTTGTAGAAAATTCTGTAAAGAAAAAGAGAAAAAGAAAAGCCTAAACATGAAAAAAATACAACAGGAAAAAAAGTATAATGAACTAAAAATATTATAAAAGCAACAGATACATAACCAGAAAATGTTATATAGTGCATAAATCCTTACAAAAGTAGATTTTAAATTCAGAGCACTGAATTTCCAGGTGTGGATTATCTGTGGATATGACATAAAGGGAGGTGCTGTGTGTGGCAGGGAAAGCTTTTTATGAAGCTGGCACCGAAAATTGCTCACAATTTGGGACCTGGAAAATTTTCCCCAATGGGAAATTTTCTAGTTAGATATAATTTGTTTTTGTTTTTGTATTTTTTTGGTTCAAATCAATAATACAGTATTTCTTGATGTTTTTTTTTTTTTTTTCAAATACTGATGAAGCACAATTACAGTTTGTGACTATTATGTGTCAACTATTACGAAGGAAAAGTAGAGGAGTTGTCAGCCTCTGTTTGGTTGTTCTGCCTATTATGAATGTCATTACTATTTGTGTTAGTAATTAGCATGTCATTGGCTTGCCAGAATATAAAGCCTGGATGATCCTGTGATCTAGTCCAGGAGTCAAACACCGGGGGGGTTTGGGGGGAAGATTTATCAAGCAAAATGCCCCAGAATTCTTCCCTAATTTGCAGCATAAAATAGTCTAATATGCCTTGTGCCACATTTATCAAGTGTTTTAGACACTTTTACGACTTGTTTAAACAAGGGTGTGGCTTAGCAGGAAATGGGTGTGACTTCATGGAAAGCAGGTGTGGCCTAAATTGTGATTTACACCAAAAATGCAACAAATTTTGGTGCATTTTTCTGACATAAACTCAGTCAATTAATAGGAGGTGAAAAGTTAAATTGTGACAGATTTATCAAACAACATCAGACACTTTGATAAATCTGGTGCAATTTAAGACTATTTAGTTAAGTTTGCACTATCTAGCTTTTAGACAGTATTCTACCCCAGCATGTTCTTTAAGGCTACGGCCCCACGTGGCGGAAACGCAGCTTTTTTTGTTGCAGATTTTGCTGCGGTTTTTTGAGCCAAAGCCAAACATGGCTACAAAAGAAATGGGAAATATATAGGGAGCTGTTATACTGCTACCTTTTGGTCAATCCACTCCTGACTTTGGCTAAAAAAAACAGCGGAAAATGAAGAGATATTTGAGGTAGGCATCCGCCTCAGATTCCGATTGATTTTCCGTCCCCCTGCTCCCCAAGGCGTAATGCCGAAACAAAGCATTGACATTTTGCCGTGCCTTTCCACTGCTGATTAAGCTCAGATAAATGCCAAGGTCGAGCAGGATACTATTTTCTTCAGAATCCTGCTTCCATCTCCTATTGAAAACACCTCAAAAATCCACCTCAACCCTAAGTCTCAATAACCCCCTCCCATTGTGTATCTTGATATTTTTTGTTTGCTGAGATTGTTTATTTGCTTCACATTTTACTGATCATGATCAAAGAATCGGCAGATGCAAGAAAAATGTTCTGATGTATTTTCAATTTAACCCCTTCCCGCCGGTGACATTTTTCGATTTTCGTTTTTGACTCCACCCCCCTTCCAAACCCAATAACTTTTTTATTTTTCCGTTCTCAGAGCCATATGAAGTCTTAATGTTTGTGGGACAAATTTTTCTTCATGATGCTTCCATTTATTATTCTGTACAATGTACTGGGAAGCTGGAAAAAAATTCAGAATGGGGTGGATTTTACAGCATTCGCTCTACAGCCATAATGACATGTCACCTGTATTCTATGTTTCGGTACGATTCTGGGGATACTAAATTTATATGGTTTTATTTACATTTTAACCTCTTAGCAAAAATCCAAAACTGTGAAAAAATATTTTTTTTTAAAAGTTGCCATATTCTGACACCTGTAACTTTTTTATACTTCTGTGTACGGGGATGCATAGGGCGTCTTTTTTTGCTGGACCAGATGTACTTATTAGTTATACTATTTTGGGGAATTACTATTGCTTTGATCACTTTTTATTCAAGTATTTATCAGAAGCAACACAGTGAAAAAACAACGCTTTGGCACTTTTGATTTTTTTTTTCCCGTTACGACATTTACCGTATGGGAAAAATATTTTTATAGATTTGTAGATTGGGCATTTTCGGACACAGGGATGCCTAATGTGTATGTGTTTTACAGTATTTATACTTTTATATGTGTTCTAGGGAAAGGGGGGTGATTTGAATTTTTAATATTTTTTATTTTATTAATATTTTTTTTTACTTTTTTTAAAACTTATTTTTGGCATTTTTAGACCCCCCAGGGGTTTTAAACAACAGGGGATCTAATCACTAATGCAATGCATTGCAAATTATTGGCACTTCTATTGAAGGCTGCATAGAGCAGCCTGCAATAGAAGTAAATAGCAGACAAGCCTGGGAGCCTTAATTAATACCCTGCCAGGTGCACAACTCTCTAACGGCACTAGGAGGCTCCATCCTCTTAGTAATTCCAGTACAGGTAGGTGCACCTGGTCACAGATCTATTCCACCCAGAGGCTGGTGTAAATTTGTGGCATACAGTGCTGGCCAAAAGTATTGGCACCCCTGCAATTCTGTCAGTTAATACTCAATTTCTTCCAGAAAATGACTGCAATCACAAATGCTTTGGTAATAAGATCTTCATTTATTTTGCTTGCAATGAAAAAACACAAAAGAGAATGGAAAAAAAAAGTCAAATCATTCATCATTTTACACAAAACTCCAAAAATGGGCCGGACAAAAGTATTGGCACCCTCAGCCTAATACTTGGTAGCACAACCTTTAGACAAAATAACTGCGAACAACCGCTTCCGGTAACCATCAATGAGTTTCTTACAATGCTCTGCTGGAATGTTAGACCATTCTTCTTTGGCCAATTTCTCCAGGTCCCTGAGATGTGAAGGGTGCCTTCTCCAAACTGCCATTTTGAGATCTCTCCACAGGTGTTCTATGGGATTCAGGTCTGGACTCATTGCTGGCCACTTTAGAAGTCTCCAGTGCTTTCTCTCAAACCATTTTCTAGTGCTTTTTGAAGTGTGTTTTGGGTCATTGTCCTGCTGGAAGACCCATGACCTCTGAGGGAGACCCAGCTTTCTCACACTGGGCCCTACATTATGCTGCAAAATTTGTTGGTAGTCTTCAGACTTCATAATGCCATGCACACGGTCAAGCAGTCCAGTGCCAGAGGCAGCAAAGCAACCCCAAAATATCAGGGAACCTCCGCCATGTTTGACTGTAGGGACCGTGTTCTTTTCTTTGAAGGCCTCTTTTTTTTTCCTGTAAACTCTATGATGATGCCTTTTCCCAAAAAGCTCTACTTTTGTCTCATCTGACCAGAGAACATTCTTCCAAAAAGTTTTTGGCTTTCTCAGGTAAGTTTTGGCAAACTCCAGCCTGGCTTTTTTATGTCTCTGGGTCAGAAGTGGGGTCTTCCTGGGTATCCTACCATAGAGTCCCTTTTCATTCAGACGCCGACGGATAGTACGGGTTGACACTGTTGTACCCTCGGACTGCAGGGCAGCTAGAACATGTTTGGATGTTAGTCGAGGTTCTTTAGCCACCATCCGCACAATCTTTCGTTGAAATCTCTCGTCAATTTTTCTTTTCCGTCCACATCTAGGGAGGTTAGCCACAGTGTCATGGGCTTTAAACTTCTTGATGACACTGCGCACGGTACACACAGGAACATTCAGGTCTTTGGAGATGGACTTGTAGCCTTGAGATTGCTCATGCTTCCTCACAATTTTGCTTCTCAAGTCCTCAGACAGTTCTTTGGTCTTCTTTCTTTTCTCCATGTTCAATGTGGTACACTCAAGGACACAGGACAGAGGTTGAGTCAACTTTAATCCATTTCAACTGGCTGCAAGTGTGATTTAGTTATTGCCACCACCTGTTATGTGCCACAGGTAAGTAACAGGTGCTGTTAATTACACAAATTAGAGAAGCATCACATGATTTTTCAAAGGGTGCCAATACTTTTGTCCACCCCCTTTTTTATGTTTGGTGTGGAATTATATCCAATTTGGCTTTTTGACAATTCTTTTTGTGGTTTTCCATTGACAACAAATTAAATGAAGATATTATTACCAAAGCATTTGTGATTGCAATCATTTTCTGGAAAAAAATTGAGTATTATCTGACAGAATTGCAGGGGTGCCAATACTTTTGGCCAGCACTGTAACTCACTCAGTTTTCTGGGCCCATCCAGACTCCTTCCCCACTCCTCCAAATGTCTAAAAGTGGTGAGCGTGGCGCAGAGACTTAGATACTTAGATGTGCCATGGTGCCCCACAAATCCACTTTCTAGGTACAAATGCCTTAACTGTTGTCCATTGAATATACTGTTCTGAACCTTCTTTTTGACTGTCAGTTAGACAGTTTCAACTTAAGTTTAACTAACATGATCTGTTTCATAAAATTAAATAAAGGGTCTTGCATAAAAATCAATATAATGTTTTGGATTTTTTTTTAACCGGAAAAAGAACAAGTGAGTTGTCACTTGAAAAACTAATTTGCAACCTATTGTGAATGAATCTGCCATAGATCAACTTTCAGTGTATCATTTGTCTCTTCTCCTCTTCCCCTTGCTGTTGGGGTTCCTCAGGGCTCGGTCCTAGGCCCCCTGCTCTTTTCTCTCTACACAGCCTCTATTGACAATCCATATTGGACAGTCCATCAGCAGATTTGGATTCCGGTACCATCTTTATGCTGATGACACCCAACTATACACCTCATCCCGTGACATCACCCCTGCACTACTACAGAACACCAGTGACTGTCTCTTTGCTGTCTCTAATATCATGTATTTTCTCTATCTCAAACAGAATCTTTCAAAGACTAAACTATTTCTGTTTTCACCATCTTTCACTATCTTTGCCATATTCTCCCATGTGGGGTTTTTTTAAGTGTACCCTGGATGTCAAGTGCAAATAAAGACATGATGGAAGAGGTAAGAGGCACAGCTGGTGGCTCTTGTGCTGCATGAAGGCACAATTCATATACAATAACAAGTTTCACACATATGGCACATTATACACACAGACAGGATTGGATATGTTCTTAACCCCTCCTCAGACCTATGACCCTTTCCACTTTGATGATCTGGGGCAAACCCTTGGGACCTAATCCTCCTTTGCAGCCACTATTGGGATAATGCAGGCACATCTTAGTCATGGATACCTAAATTTCCTCACTGGTCAGCAGTGATAATGGTCAATAATCTGCAAGATTACAGATACTTGATTCTGCAAGCCTGAGAGTTCATGTATTTCTAACTACTGCTATCTAACCTGCAGAGCTAAAGGTGCTCTGTGAGAAGTTAAGACAGTCCCCTATAATGCTAGATACTCTCTATCTGTGATGAACATGAAGTTACTCTTGGCTAAAGATTGGGAGCTCCTAGTCACAACTCTCCTATAGTATAAAACACAGCATGCATTGATATTGACAGTATGGCAAAAGTCCTTCACAGTGGCCCTTTTGTAAGACACTACATAAGGATGGATATTTATTAAAGTACTCTTTAGATTGATGTCTGGCAGTGCCTGCAAGGTCTGGCCTTTCATCCTTATATGGATTAAAAGTATTGTTTATTGTGGATGATTTTCCACATAACACGCTTATGAATTGTTTCTTTTATGGCTTTTTTCACATCTTCATTTTTCAAACTGTATATAATGGGGTTGACTAAAGGAGTAAATACAGTATATAGCAGGGAGATGATCTTACTCATGGTTGATCCTATCTTGGTTTGTCCTTTTGTTGGGACAACATAAACACTAAACATGGTCCAGTAGAATATGGAGACCACAATGAGATGGGAGCTGCAGGTGGAGAAGGCTTTCTGTCTACCAATACTGGATGGAATCCTTAAGACTGCCTGAACAATATAAGTATAAGACACTACAATGATTATGGTTGGGATGAAGACAATTGGAAGACTTAGTATATAAACCTCTAAGTCAACAATGTGGGTTTCAGAACAAGCAAGTTCTAGTAAGGGAACAAGGTCACAGAATATATGATCAATGATATTAGGACCACAAAAGTCCAGCTTTGCTGTTGTTATGGTATAAATCAAAATTATGGAAAATCCAAACAACCAGCACATGGCGGCGAACATCACACAATGTCTACTTGTCATGATGGTGGAGTAACGGAGAGGATTACAGATGGCCACATATCTGTCATAGGACATCACAGCCAGAAGAAAACATTCAGATGCTTCTGAGGCACAAAAGAAATAAAACTGTGTGATACAACCAATAAAAGTAATGGTCCCTCCATAAGTCATCAGAATGTGGAGCATGTTGGGGACAATATCTGTGGTCAGTAAGATATCTGTGATGGAGAGTTGTGAGATGAAGAAGTACATTGGAGTGCGGAGGTTCTTGCTGATGGACACCAGGGTGATGATCAGGAGGTTCCCACATATTGTCCCACAGTAAATTACAAGAAAAAGACAAAACAGTGAAACTCTTTCAATTCGGCTGCCCTGAAATCCTAAGATAAAGAATCTAATGACCACCGATTTGTTGTTCTCCTGCATTTAGAACCTTTAGGTTGTCAAAGTAATTGTTGGATATAGTAAGACAGAAAATGTAGGGCTTCAATTCATGGCCAACACAAAAAGATAAACAGTAACACATATTAGAATAAATTTACTCAGGTTATTGCACCAGAATTCTGGCTTAATTTACACTAAAAATGTGGCCAACATGCTGTGCAGCACATTCATTATGTAACATAGTAACATAACAACATAGCAATGAGGTCAGATGAAAACACAGGTCCATAGGGTCCAACCTATAAACCTACATGGTTAAGGAGGATGGCAAAAAACTCCATGAGGGTAACACCAATTGCCCTATGTCAGGAGAAAAAAAAACAAAAAAACTTTCCGACTCCAAATCCAGCATTCAGTATAAAACCCTAGATCAAATTCTCACCTCCAAATCTCTAACACTTATAACCTGCAATGTTTTTCCTTTCGAATAAGGTGTCATCACCGCATTCTGTGGCAGTGAGTTCCATAGTCCCCCTGTTCTTACAGTGAAGAAGCTCTGTCTATGATGCTGGCACAATGTTTCTTCCTATAGGCGTAGGAATATTTTTCACCTTGCTGGACATAGGGGTGAAGTTGGCAGTAGAGGGGCAAGGCTTTAGATACAATAATGAGTGCCAAAATTATGCCAAAATTCTGGAGCTAATTTCTTTAGCAAAGTAAGCCAACTAATAAGTTATATAAACATAATTGTAATTTGTGCCAAAAACATGCCTAGTGTGTCTAGCCGGCCTTGAGACACATTTATCAAGTGGGAGACACTTATCAGACACATTTACAACTGGAACAAAAACCGGTCAAGAGTTATCAAAAAGATTGTGTGATCAAAGGTGCAAGTCACAAAAATGAACCAAAATTTTGGTGTATTTTTTTTTTTTGTTACAATTGAAGCCAACTAATAAGTGGTGTAAAGTTAGACAAGAGAGACTTAACATACATCAGATTTATCAAACAGCATTAGACACTTTGATAGACTTGGTGCAGTTTAAGACTGTCTAGTCTAAGTTTGTATTTTCTAAAACTTTTGTTTCTAAATGTTAATGAATTTTGACCTATGTTTGTTCCTTTTGGTGCGTTTCTGGCGCATCTTGAAAAAAGTGTTTCACATTCCTACATCAAAGCTGAACATTTCCTTTGATACCTCTATTCAAATATCAATACTTGTACAATTATTTTTTCAAGAACTAATTTATAAGCATTGGCAAATCGGAATTAAAGGAAACATTTCCATAAACTTTCTTAATTTTTAAAACTTTGTGGTGCACGACATGATTTTTGGCACATCTTATGGTGTGACATCACAAAATATATAATATTATTTTATATACAGTACGTAATTTGTATTATAAAGAAGTACCTGTTCCTATTTCCCTCTTTCAAAGCAAAAAGGACTTAAAATATTTCACAAAATAATCCACATCCACAATCCTGAATTAAAGAGAGAAATTTTAATTAATAACATTTTTATGATATTATTTATATAACACATTAACATATATAATTACTGTTATACATCCAGATACAGATTTATGAACTGTAATAAATAGATTACATTTATAATTTTTTTAAAATAATTTTCTATACTTTTGTACATTTTACATCGTTTTCACAGCGGTCTAAACTGTAGCACGAAAACGCAGCAGTTTCTGTAATGACAAAACTTCATAAGTCTAATTCTATGATAAGCGTTAGCCATAGATATTATTGAGTTTTAGCAGGGAAAGTCTCGAGCTCGCCCTACATCTCACGCTCATGTGTAGTTATATTTGGTGCATGCTTAGATTTTGGCTCATTTTATGGTTCAAAAGTGTTGTAGCTGTAATAGTAAAAGTGCCCCATTGTGTCTACGTTGGAACTGTATAAAAATTAGACAGGACTGGTAAATCTGCTGCAGTGTGCACCAGCCTGTACATTTATCATTTTACATTATACTATATGGATGTCAATACAATGTAACTACCTTAAATGAAGTGTAAATTCTAGCCATAAGCACACACAATCTGCTATACAAACGTCTAAGGATATGTACATGAGACATGATATGTTAGTGACTGAGAGTTTCTTGTACATTGTGCACCTACATAAGGTTATTTCTGCCTTGTGCAGGGCAAATCAAGAACTGAAACCTATAGGGGAAGGGCAGAAACATAGTGGTGCGCACCACATCCTGCTGCAGAATTTATGCTTCATCACTTTATAAATATGTTAACCGCATCATGTGCAAGAATCTAAGCGTTGCTGGAATGTAGAATTGCCTAAACACACAGTTAAGCCGGTTGCACACGACCTAACCAGCTGCTGTGAATGAACAACATGGGACGCACGGGAGGTGCACGGGCAGCACATGGTTGACATTTGCGTGTCTCCCGTGGACACAGGCCGTACTTCCGCAGCCTCTTTTATTAAATGAATAGGAGCCATGGAAGCAGGGCCGCAAAATTGGACAGGCATTGAACCTGTTCCATGTTTTGCAGCCCGCACACGTGACCGTGTCATTCAATGGGTCAGTGTTCTATCCGGATAGCATACTCACCAGGCATACGGTCGTCTGCAAGGGGGCATATGCCATAACAGTACCAGGCATCTGACATAATAGTACCGCGGATGTCAGGAAGGGGTTAACATTAGCCAGAATTATAAGTTGGCTGGCACAATCCTATAAGGAAAAGGGATGATTTCCCCCACCAAAAAAAAATATTGCTGATTATTAAGCAACCAGTGCTTTTAAACATGCTTATGGGTTTGCAGAGTCAAGACACCATTTTCTACATCTGTATTAGAAAATACGCTTGTGTGCGCCGATATGTAAAGAATGGTGTAAAAATAACAGCCACTGCAGTTTCTATTGAACATTGGGTCTATGTCCATCTCAGTTTATCTGCCAAGGTGGACACACATGCTCCAGCTTACCTCTCCCTCTGCCCCTTTGTGTGGGATTACTGGTGACGGATTATTCTGAAGCTACAGCATCTTCTCTACTTCTTACGTAGGAGGATGAGAAAGAGTTACTACAATTGCACCAGCTCAGCATCTGCTCTGACAAGCAAAGACAATGCATCAGACTCATAAGCAGCCTCCTCACCATGCCAAGGATCCCTCACACACCTGAAGGTGCAGAAAGAGGCAAGACTGAGCATTCATGACTACCTTGGCACATTAAATGAGGCAGACATAGGAAGACTGTTATCTAAAAGCAGATGGTGCTTTTCTAACATTAGTTCTTAAATATAAGCATTGTTTAGATGTGAATGGCAGTATTTGGAGCTGATTTTGAGGCAGAATTTGTGCTTATGCCCTTATACTGACATTACTTACAGATAGATCTTGGTTTTTGACATTCACATTCAGTTCAATATTTGTTCTGCTTTGTCTGCTCTCAGTTCTCTGGCGTTATTGATGATGACCTCAGACAGCAGCATAGTCAGCATCCATGGCTGAGTACGGCCACAAGAAGAATTACCTGCGGTATTTATCTATAAGATGAAGGCGAGGTGCCAGGTAGAATAAGTCTCGGGAGTTATCACTGCCATTATCTAATAGGTCTCTAATGTTTCATTCAATAGTGGAAAATAAAAATAAATCTAAATGTTATAGTCAACTTCTGATAATCCGAGGTTCAATTCCTTCTTCAGTAAGAATATATTCTATAGTTACATATGACAGTATGGCAGAGATGAAAAGGTTTACCTATGATGTATAGAATGTTCCACCAAGTAATAAAGCTGAGTGGAAGGGGATTCCTCAGCATGGCTAACCCCTTCCAGTCTGAAGTTGGTCCAATGTTCAGATCTCCTTGACTCCTGCTCCAGGGACATTTTTTAGCATCATACTTACTGCACATGAACTGGCCTTAATAATAATAATAATAATAATAATAATAATAATAATAATAATACATTTTATTTATATATCGCCAACATATTCCGCAGCACTGTACAATTTGTAGGGTTCAAGTACAGATACATTACAAATAAAATAGTCAATTCATACAATGAGACTGAGGGCCCTGCTCGAAAGAGCTTACAATCTATGAGGTAGAGGATACACAAGAGCTTACAATCTATGAGGTAGAGGTGACACAAGAGCTTACAATATATGAGGTAGAGGAGGTGACACAGGAGCTTACAATCTATGAGGTAGAGGAGGTGACACAAGAGCTTACACTCTATGAGGTAGAGGTGACACAACAGCTTACAATCTATGAGGTAGAGGGGGTGACACAGGAGCTTACAATCTATGAGGTAGAGGAGGTGACACAAGAGCTTACAATCTATGAGGTAGAGGAGGTGACACAAGAGCTTACAATCTATGAGGTAGAGAGGGTGACACAAGAGCTTACAATCTATGAGGTAGAGGGGGTGACACGAGAGCTTACAATCTATGAGGTAGAGGTGACACAAGAGCTTACAATCTATGAGGTAGAGGAGGTGACACAAGAGCTTACCATCTATGAGGTAGAGGAGGTGACACAAGAGCTTACAATCTATGAGGTAGAGGAGGTGACACAAGAGCTTACAATCTATGAGGTAGAGGAGGTGACACAAGAGCTTACAATCTATGAGGTAGAGGTGACACAAGAGCTTACAATCTATGAGGTAGAGGTGACACAAGAGCTTACAATCTATGAGGTAGAGGTGACACAAGAGCTTACAATCTATGAGGTAGAGGAGGTGACACAAGAGCTTACAATCTATGAGGTAGAGGAGGTGACACAAGAGCTTACAATCTATGAGGTAGAGGGGGTGACACAGGAGCTTACAATCTATGAGGAACAGGGGGTGACACAAGAGCTTACAATCTATGAGGTAGAGGTGACACAAGAGCTTACACTCTATGAGGTAGAGTAGGTGACACAAGAGCTTACAATCTATGAGGTAGAAGAGGTGACACAAGAGCTTACACTCTATGAGGTAGAGGTGACACAAGAGCTTACAATCTATGAGGTAGAGGGGGTGACACAGGAGCTTACAATCTATGAGGTAGAGGAGGTGACACAAGAGCTTACAATCGATGAGGTAGAGGGGGTGACACAAGAGCTTACAATCTATGAGGTAGAGGTGACACAAGAGCTTACAATCTATGAGGTAGAGGAGGTGACACAAGAGCTTACAATCTATGAGGTAGAGGTGACAAAAGAGCTTACAATCTATGAGGTAGAGGAGGTGACACAAGAGCTTACAATCTATGAGGTAGAGGAGGTGACACAAGAGCTTACAATCTATGAGGTAGAGGGGGTGACACAAGAGCTTACAATCTAAGAGGTAGAGGGGGTGACACGAGAGCTTACAATCTATGAGGTAGAGGTGACACAAGAGCTTACAATCTATGAGGTAGGTGACACAAGAGTTTACAATCTATGAGGTAGAGGAGGTGACACAAGAGCTTACAATCTATGAGGTAGAGGGGGTGACACAAGAGCTTACAATCTATGAGGTAGAGGGGGTGACACAAGAGCTTACAATTTATGAGGTAGAGGAGGTGACACAAGAGCTTACCATCTATGAGGTAGAGGGGGTGACACAAGAGCTTACAATCTATGAGGTAGAGGAGGTGACACAAGAGCTTACAATCTATGAGGTAGAGGTGACACAAGAGCTTACAATCTATGAGGTAGAGGTGACACAAGAGCTTACAATCTATGAGGTAGAGGTGACACAAGAGCTTACAATCTATGAGGTAGAGGTGACACAAGAGCTTACAATCTATGAGGTAGAGGAGGTGACACAAGAGCTTACAATCTATGAGGTAGAGGGGGTGACACAGGAGCTTACAATCTATGAGGTAGAGGAGGTGACACAAGAGCTTACAATCTATGAGGGAGAGGTGACACAAGAGCTTACAATCTATGAGGTAGAGAAGGTGACACAAGAGCTTACAATCTATGAGGTAGAGGTGACACAAGAGCTTACAATCTATGAGGTAGGTGACACAAGAGTTTACAATCTATGAGGTAGAGGAGGTGACACAAGAGCTTACAATCTATGAGGTAGAGGGGGTGACACAAGAGCTTACAATCTATGAGGTAGAGGGGGTGACACAAGAGCTTACAATTTATGAGGTAGAGGAGGTGACACAAGAGCTTACCATCTATGAGGTAGAGGGGGTGACACAAGAGCTTACAATCTATGAGGTAGAGGAGGTGACACAAGAGCTTACAATCTATGAGGTAGAGGTGACACAAGAGCTTACAATCTATGAGGTAGAGGTGACACAAGAGCTTACAATCTATGAGGTAGAGGTGACACAAGAGCTTACAATCTATGAGGTAGAGGTGACACAAGAGCTTACAATCTATGAGGTAGAGGAGGTGACACAAGAGCTTACAATCTATGAGGTAGAGGGGGTGGCACAGGAGCTTACAATCTATGAGGTAGAGGAGGTGACACAAGAGCTTACAATCTATGAGGGAGAGGTGACACAAGAGCTTACAATCTATGAGGTAGAGGAGGTGACACAAGAGCTTACAATCTATGAGGTAGGGAGGTGACACAAGAGCTTACAATCTATGAGGTAGAGGAGGTGACACAAGAGCTTACAATCTATGAGGTAGAGGAGGTGACACAAGAGCTTACAATCTATGAGGTAGAGGGGGTGACACAAGAGCTTACAATCTATGAGGTAGAGGGGGTGACACGAGAGCTTACAATCTATGAGGTAGAGGTGACACAAGAGCTTACAATCTATGAGGTAGAGGTGACACAAGAGCTTACAATCTATGAGGTAGGAGGTGACACAAGAGCTTACAATCTATGAGGTAGAGGGGGTGACACAAGAGCTTACAATCTATGAGGTAGAGGTGACACAAGAGCTTACAATCTATGAGGTAGAGGTGACACAAGAGTTTACAATCTATGAGGTAGAGGTGACACAAGAGCTTACAATCTATGAGGTAGAGGGTGACACAAGAGCTTACAATCTATGAGGTAGAGGTGACACAAGAGCTTACAATCTATGAGGTAAGGTGACACAAGAGCTTACAATCTATGAGGTAGAGGTGACACAAGAGCTTACAATCTATGAGGTAGAGGGGTGACACAAGAGCTTACAATCTATGAGGTAGAGGTGACACAAGAGCTTACAATCTATGAGGTAGAGGTGACACAAGAGCTTACAATCTATGAGGTAGAGGTGACACAAGAGCTTACAATCTATGAGGTAGAGGTGACACAAGAGCTTACAATCTATGAGGTAGAGGTGACACAAGAGTTTACAATCTATGAGGTAGAGGTGACACAAGAGCTTACAATCTATGAGGTAGAGGGGTGACACAAGAGCTTACAATCTATGAGGTAGAGGTGACACAAGAGCTTACAATATATGAGGTAGGAGGTGACACAAGAGCTTACAATCTATGAGGTAGAGGGGGTGACACAAGAGCTTACAATCTATGAGGTAGAGGAGGTGACACAAGAGCTTACAATCTATGAGGTAGAGGTGACACAAGAGCTTACAATCTATGAGGTAGAGGGGGTGACACAAGAGCTTACAATCTATGAGGTAGAGGAGGTGACACAAGGGCTTACAATCTATGAGGTAGAGGGGGTGACACAAGAGCTTACAATCTATGAGGTAGGAGGTGACACAAGAGCTTACAATCTATGAGGTAGAGGAGGTGACACAAGAGCTTACACTCTATGAGGTAGAGGAGGTGACACAAGAGCTTACAATCTATGAGGTAGAGGAGGTGACACAGAGCTTGCAATCTATGAGGTAGGGAGGTGACACAAGAGCTTACAATCTATGAGGTAGAGGAGGTGACACAAGAGCTTACAATCTATGAGGTAGAGGAGATGACACAAGAGCTTACAATCTATGAGGTAGAGGGGGTGACACAAGAGCTTACAATCTATGAGGTAGAGGGGGTGACACAAGAGCTTACAAGCTATGAGGTAGAGGGGGTGACACAAGAGCTTACAATCTATGAGGTAGAGGGGGTGACACAAGAGCTTACCATCTATGAGGTAGAGGAGGTGACACAAGAGCTTACAATCTATGAGGTAGAGGAGGTGACACAAGAGCTTACAATCTATGCGGTAGAGGGGTGACACAAGAGCTTACAATCTATGAGGTAGAGGAGGTGACACAAGAGCTTACAATCTATGAGGTAGAGGGGGTGGCACAAGAGCTTACAATCTATGAGGTAGAGGAGGTGACACAAGAGCTTACACTCTATGAGGTAGAGGGGGTGACACGAGAGCTTATAATCTATGAGGTAGAGGGGGTGACACGAGAGCTTACAATCTATGAGGTAGAGGGGGTGACACAAGAGCTTATAATCTATGAGGTAGAGGTGACACAAGAGCTTACAATCTATGAGGTGAGGTGACACAAGAGCTTACAATCTATGAGGTAGAGGTGACACAAGAGCTTACAATCTATGAGGTAGAGGAGGTGACACAAGAGCTTACAATCTATGAGGTAGAGGAGGTGACACAAGAGCTTACAATCTATGAGGTAAGAGGTGACACAAGAGCTTACAATCTATGAGGTAAGGAGGTGACACAAGAGCTTACAATCTATGAGGTAGAGGAGGTGACACAAGAGCTTACAATCTATGAGGTAGAGGAGGTGACACAAGAGCTTACAATCTATGAGGTAGAGGAGGTGACACAAGAGCTTGCAATCTATGAGGTAGAGGTGACACAAGAGCTTACAATCTATGAGGTAGAGGAGGTGACACAAGAGCTTACAATCTATGAGGTAGAGGAGGTGACACAAGAGCTTACAATCTATGAGGTAGAGGGGGTGACACAAGAGCTTACAATCTATGAGGTAGGAGGGGGTGACACAAGAGCTTACAATCTATGAGGTAGAGGGGGTGACACAAGAGCTTACAATCTTTGAGGTAGGAGGTGACACAAGAGCTTACAATCTATGAGGTAGAGGAGGTGACACAAGAGCTTACAATCTATGAGGTATAGGAGGTGACACAAGAGCTTACAATCTATGAGGTAGAGGAGGTGACACAAGAGCTTACAATCTATGAGGTAGAGGTGACACAAGAGCTTACAATCTATGAGGTAGAGGAGGTGACACAAGAGCTTACAATCTATGAGGTAGAGGGGGTGACACAAGAGCTTACAATCTATGAGGTAGAGGGGGTGACACAAGAGCTTACAATCTATGAGGTAGAGGTGACACAAGAGCTTACAATCTATGAGGTAGAGGAGGTGACACAAGAGCTTACAATCTATGAGGTAGAGGAGGTGACACAAGAGCTTACAATCTATGAGGTAGAGGGGGTGACACAAGAGCTTACAATCTATGAGGTAGAGGGGGTGACACAAGAGCTTCACAATCTATGAGGTGAGGGGGTGACACGAGAGCTTACAGTCTATGAGGTGAGAGGTGACACAAGAGCTTACAATCTATGAGGTAGAGGGGGTGACACAAGAGCTTACAATCTATGAGGTAGAGGTGACACAAGAGCTTACAATCTATGAGGTAGAGGAGGTGACACAAGAGCTTACAATCTATGAGGTGGAGGTGACACAAGAGCTTACAATCTATGAGGTAGAGGTGACACAAGAGCTTACAATCTATGAGGTAGAGGGGGTGACACAAGAGCTTACAATCTATGAGGTAGAGGAGGTGACACAAGAGCTTACAATCTATGAGGTAGAGGAGGTGACACAAGAGCTTACAATCTATGAGGTAGAGGTGACACAAGAGCTTACAATCTATGAGGTAGAGGAGGTGACACAAGAGCTTACAATCTATGAGGTAGAGGGGTGACACGAGAGCTTACAATCTATGAGGTAGAGGGGGTGACACAAGAGCTTACAATCTATGAGGTAGAGGTGACACAAGAGCTTACAATCTATGAGGTAGAGGAGGTGACACAAGAGCTTACAATCTATGAGGTAGAGGTGACACAAGAGCTTACAATCTATGAGGTAGAGGAGGTGACACAAGAGCTTACAATCTATGAGGTAGAGGAGGTGACACAAGAGCTTACAATCTATGAGGTAGAGGAGGTGACACAAGAGCTTACAATCTATGAGGTAGGAGGTGACACAAGAGCTTACAATCTATGAGGTAGAGGAGGTGACACAAGAGCTTACAATCTATGAGGTAGAGGAGGTGACACAAGAGCTTACAATCTATGAGGTAGAGGAGGTGACACAAGAGCTTGCAATCTATGAGGTAGAGGTGACACAAGAGCTTACAATCTATGAGGTAGAGGAGGTGACACAAGAGCTTACAATCTATGAGGTAGAGGAGGTGACACAAGAGCTTACAATCTATGAGGTAGAGGGGGTGACACAAGAGCTTACAATCTATGAGGTAGAGGGGGTGACACAAGAGCTTACAATCTATGAGGTAGAGGGGGTGACACAAGAGCTTACAATCTATGAGGTAGAGGAGGTGACACAAGAGCTTACAATCTATGAGGTAGAGGGGGTGACACAAGAGCTTACAATCTATGAGGTAGAGGGGGTGACACAAGAGCTTACAATCTATGAGGTAGGAGGTGACACAAGAGCTTACAATCTATGAGGTAGAGGGGGTGACACAAGAGCTTACAATCTATGAGGTAGAGGGGGTGACACAAGAGCTTACAATCTATGAGGTAGAGGTGACACAAGAGCTTACAATCTATGAGGTAGAGGAGGTGACACAAGAGCTTACAATCTATGAGGTAGAGGGGGTGACACAAGAGCTTACAATCTATGAGGTAGAGGGGGGTGACACAAGAGCTTACAATCTATGAGGTAGAGGTGACACAAGAGCTTACAATCTATGAGGTAGAGGGGTGACACAAGAGCTTACAATCTATGAGGTAGAGGAGGTGACACAAGAGCTTACAATCTATGAGGTAGAGGGGGTGACACAAGAGCTTACAATCTATGAGGTAGAGGAGGTGACACAAGAGCTTACAATCTATGAGGTAGGGAGGTGACACAAGAGCTTACAATCTATGAGGTAGAGGTCACACAAGAGCTTACAATCTATGAGGTAGAGGAGGTGACACAAGAGCTTACAATCTATGAGGTAGAGGAGGGTGACACAAGAGCTTACAATCTATGAGGTAGATGAGGTGACACAAGAGCTTACAATCTATGAGGTAGAGGAGGTGACACAAGAGCTTACAATCTATGAGGTAGAGGAGGTGACACAAGAGCTTACAATCTATGAGGTAGAGGGTGACACAAGAGCTTACAATCTATGAGGTAGAGGAGGTGACACAAGAGCTTACAATCTATGAGGTAGAGGGGGTGACACAAGAGCTTACAATCTATGAGGTAGAGGGGGTGACACAAGAGCTTACAATCTATGAGGTAGAGGGGGTGACACAAGAGCTTACAATCTATGAGGTAGAGGGGGTGACACAAGAGCTTACAATCTATGAGGTAGAGGGGGTGACACAAGAGCTTACAATCTATGAGGTGAGGAGGTGACACAAGAGCTTACAATCTATGAGGTAGGAGGTGACACAAGAGCTTACAATCTATGAGGTAGAGGAGGTGACACAAGAGCTTACAATCTATGAGGTAGAGGGGGTGACACAAGAGCTTACAATCTATGAGGTAGAGGAGGTGACACAAGAGCTTACAATCTATGAGGTAGAGGAGGTGACACAAGAGCTTACAATCTATGAGGTAGAGGAGGTGACACAAGAGCTTACAATCTATGAGGTAGAGGTGACACAAGAGCTTACAATCTATGAGGTAGAGGAGGTGACACAAGAGCTTACAATCTATGAGGTAGAGGAGGTGACACAAGAGCTTACAATCTATGAGGTAGAGGTGACACAAGAGCTTACAATCTATGAGGTAGAGGTGACACAAGAGCTTACAATCTATGAGGTAGAGGTGACACAAGAGCTTACAATCTATGAGGTAGAGGTGACACAAGAGCTTACAATCTATGAGGTAGAGGAGGTGACACAAGAGCTTACAATCTATGAGGTAGAGGAGGTGACACAAGAGCTTACAATCTATGAGGTAGAGGTGACACAAGAGCTTACAATCTATGAGGTAGAGGTGACACAAGAGCTTACAATCTATGAGGTAGAGGAGGTGACACAAGAGCTTACAATCTATGAGGTAGAGGAGGTGACACAAGAGCTTACAATCTATGAGGTAGAGGTGACACAAGAGCTTACAATCTATGAGGTAGAGGAGGTGACACAAGAGCTTACAATCTATGAGGTAGGGAGGTGACACAAGAGCTTACAATCTATGAGGTAGAGGTGACACAAGAGCTTACAATCTATGAGGTAGAGGGGTGACACAAGAGCTTACAATCTATGAGGTAGAGGTGACACAAGAGCTTACAATCTATGAGGTAGAGGTGACACAAGAGCTTACAATCTATGAGGTAGAGGTGACACAAGAGCTTACAATCTATGAGGTAGAGGGGTGACACAAGAGCTTACAATCTATGAGGTAGAGGTGACACAAGAGCTTACAATCTATGAGGTAGGAGGTGACACAAGAGCTTACAATCTATGAGGTAGAGGTGACACAAGAGCTTACAATCTATGAGGTAGAGGGGTGACACAAGAGCTTACAATCTATGAGGTAGAGGAGGTGACACAAGAGCTTACAATCTATGAGGTAGAGGTGACACAAGAGCTTACAATCTATGAGGTAGAGGGGTGACACAAGAGCTTACAATCTATGAGGTAGAGGAGGTGACACAAGAGCTTACAATCTATGAGGTGGGAGGTGACACAAGAGCTTACAATCTATGAGGTAGGGAGGTGACACAAGAGCTTACAATCTATGAGGTAGAGGAGGTGACACAAGAGCTTACAATCTATGAGGTAGAGGAGGTGACACAAGAGCTTACAATCTATGAGGTAGAGGAGGTGACACAAGAGCTTACAATCTATGAGGTAGAGGAGGTGACACAAGAGCTTACAATCTATGAGGTAGAGGAGGTGACACAAGAGCTTACAATCTATGAGGTAGAGGAGGTGACACAAGAGCTTACAATCTATGAGGTAGAGGGGGTGACACAAGAGCTTACAATCTATGAGGTAGAGGAGGTGACACAAGAGCTTACAATCTATGAGGTAGAGGGGTGACACAAGAGCTTACAATCTATGAGGTAGAGGGGTGACACAAGAGCTTACAATCTATGAGGTAGAGGTGACACAAGAGCTTACAATCTATGAGGTAGAGGAGGTGACACAAGAGCTTACAATCTATGAGGTAGAGGAGGTGACACAAGAGCTTACAATCTATGAGGTAGAGGTGACACAAGAGCTTACAATCTATGAGGTAGAGGAGGTGACACAAGAGCTTACAATCTATGAGGTAGAGGAGGTGACACAAGAGCTTACAATCTATGAGGTAGAGGGTGACACAAGAGCTTACAATCTATGAGGTAGAGGGAGGTGACACAAGAGCTTACAATCTATGAGGTAGAGGAGGTGACACAAGAGCTTACAATCTATGAGGTAGAGGAGGTGACACAAGAGCTTACAATCTATGAGGTAGGGAGGTGACACAAGAGCTTACAATCTATGAGGTAGAGGAGGTGACACAAGAGCTTACAATCTATGAGGTAGAGGAGGTGACACAAGAGCTTACAATCTATGAGGTAGAGGAGGTGACACAAGAGCTTACAATCTATGAGGTAGAGGAGGTGACACAAGAGCTTACAATCTATGAGGTAGAGGAGGTGACACAAGAGCTTACAATCTATGAGGTAGAGGAGGTGACACAAGAGCTTACAATCTATGAGGTAGAGGTGACACAAGAGCTTACAATCTATGAGGTAGAGGAGGTGACACAAGAGCTTACAATCTATGAGGTAGAGGAGGTGACACAAGAGCTTACAATCTATGAGGTAGAGGAGGTGACACAAGAGCTTACAATCTATGAGGTAGAGGAGGTGACACAAGAGCTTACAATCTATGAGGTAGAGGAGGTGACACAAGAGCTTACAATCTATGAGGTAGAGGAGGTGACACAAGAGCTTACAATCTATGAGGTAGAGGAGGTGACACAAGAGCTTACAATCTATGAGGTAGAGGTGACACAAGAGCTTACAATCTATGAGGTAGAGGAGGTGACACAAGAGCTTACAATCTATGAGGTAGAGGAGGTGACACAAGAGCTTACAATCTATGAGGTAGAGGAGGTGACACAAGAGCTTACAATCTATGAGGTAGAGGAGGTGACACAAGAGCTTACAATCTATGAGGTAGAGGAGGTGACACAAGAGCTTACAATCTATGAGGTAGAGGAGGTGACACAAGAGCTTACAATCTATGAGGTAGGGAGGTGACACAAGAGCTTACAATCTATGAGGTAGGAGGTGACACAAGAGCTTACAATCTATGAGGTAGAGGAGGTGACACAAGAGCTTACAATCTATGAGGTAGAGGAGGTGACACAAGAGCTTACAATCTATGAGGTAGAGGAGGTGACACAAGAGCTTACAATCTATGAGGTAGAGGAGGTGACACAAGAGCTTACAATCTATGAGGTAGAGGGGGTGACACAAGAGCTTACAATCTATGAGGTAGAGGGTGACACAAGAGCTTACAATCTATGAGGTAGAGGAGGTGACACAAGAGCTTACAATCTATGAGGTAGAGGAGGTGACACAAGAGCTTACAATCTATGAGGTAGAGGGGGTGACACAAGAGCTTACAATCTATGAGGTAGAGGTGACACAAGAGCTTACAATCTATGAGGTAGAGGAGGTGACACAAGAGCTTACAATCTATGAGGTAGGGAGGTGACACAAGAGCTTACAATCTATGAGGTAGAGGTGACACAAGAGCTTACAATCTATGAGGTAGAGGAGGTGACACAAGAGCTTACAATCTATGAGGTAGAGGAGGTGACACAAGAGCTTACAATCTATGAGGTAGAGGAGGTGACACAAGAGCTTACAATCTATGAGGTAGAGGAGGTGACACAAGAGCTTACAATCTATGAGGTGAGGTGAGGTGACACAAGAGCTTACAATCTATGAGGTAGAGGTGACACAAGGTGACACAAGAGCTTACAATCTATGAGGTAGAGGAGGTGACACAAGAGCTTACAATCTATGAGGTAGAGGAGGTGACACAAGAGCTTACAATCTATGAGGTAGAGGAGGTGACACAAGAGCTTACAATCTATGAGGTAGAGGGGGTGACACAAGAGCTTACAATCTATGAGGTAGAGGAGGTGACACAAGAGCTTACAATCTATGAGGTAGAGGAGGTGACACAAGAGCTTACAATCTATGAGGTAGAGGAGGTGACACAAGAGCTTACAATCTATGAGGTAGAGGTGACACAAGAGCTTACAATCTATGAGGTAAGGAGGTGACACAAGAGCTTACAATCTATGAGGTAGAGGAGGTGACACAAGAGCTTACAATCTATGAGGTAGAGGAGGTGACACAAGAGCTTACAATCTATGAGGTAGAGGAGGTGACACAAGAGCTTACAATCTATGAGGTAGAGGAGGTGACACAAGAGCTTACAATCTATGAGGTAGAGGAGGTGACACAAGAGCTTACAATCTATGAGGTAGAGGAGGTGACACACAAGAGCTTACAATCTATGAGGTAGAGGGGGTGACACAAGAGCTTACAATCTATGAGGTAGAGGAGGTGACACAAGAGCTTACAATCTATGAGA